>OY744517.1:164904411-165129411 GCA_963556195.1 Sepiola atlantica | reverse complement strand
GAAACACGTGCTTTTGTTGGATAATGGCCCTATGGGAATGGACGTATCTGTTAGAAGTCGTTGGTTTGACTTGTGCGAATTAGTGCGGGTGCAGTCGAGTGCAGAATAGGGCCTGTTCTCACAGTCGAAGCTAACAAACGTGACAAGGTCACCGCCTGACGAGATCTCGGATCAAGGGTCAATGTGCACCTGTGAGAGGTTCTGTGACGTCACAGACCTCTGCGTGGGAAGCAGAGGGATCCATGACGTCACTCGTTCTTCGTGAGAAGCTAGTTTTAACAGTCTGGGTTTTGGAGGCGAACCTATGAGACATGATTTTACCATGTAGTCAAGCAACTTACATAGGGGAATTATTCCCTAAGAAAATACAGGCGAAAGATCTCTTTTCTCACAAATGGTTAAGACTTATTTGATAAGTAACTACGATGAAGTAGTAATTTGCTCTCTCTCTCTCTCTCTCTCTCTCTCTCTCTCTCTCTCTCTCTCTCGACGTTGGTGAAAATCTCCAAGCCGATAAATAACTAACGCTTGTAATAAAAAGAATTAAATTTAAAAAGATTGTTTGTCTTCCGACCCGATCATGGAGTTTTTGTTGCAGCGGCGTAGTTCACGGCAGAAGAAGGAGGAAGGAGTTCAACCACTAGACGACATCAAGACGGCGACCCTCTACGTGGCGAGGGAGAAATTTAAAGATATACGAACTATGTGATTTATTATGTTTAAAAAAACGACGAGTGATTAAACGAGAACTGTTTCGGCCCAGGACGGGAACTGCCACGGCCGTTCCGGGACGAGTATACGAAACGAGAAAAGTAGAGGGCTATGCAACACTTTTAACGGTATTATTGGTATGTGCAATATTAAGGAAATGTTTATCTTCGTTCGACTTTTTGATGTGTACGGAGCACTGTTTTTATATAAAAAAAGAAAACAGGCACAACACAGTCAAAACACACACATTTGTATTGGAAACGTGTATATATATATATATATATATATATATATATATATATATATATATGTATATATGTATGCATGTGTATATGTATATGTATGTGTGTGTACACATGCATACATGTGTATGTATGTATGTATGTGTGTGTGAGTATATATATTCATGTATCTGTGTGTTTATATCTAGATATGTATAAGTATATGTATGCATCTGGATATGTATAAATATGTGTATGTATCCGGATATGTATGAGTGTATACATGTATCTGGATGTGTATATATGTGTGTGTACGTATATGTATATATATGTATTGTGTATGTGCATGTATGTATGTAGACATGAGTTGTATCTTATATTCAACAATATATATATATATATATATATATGAATTATATTTATATAGTGGCGATAATTATGATTACAGAACATAGATATTTATCTACACGTAATATGGTTATAACATAATTAAAATAGTTGGCTTAGGTGTTTGGAATAGCCTATGAAGCTAATGTGTAGTATGCCAATATTGGATAGATTCTTGTTTAACTGTTATAGTTTTTTACCAGGGATATCGCTGGAATTTTGATCAGAAGTAAAAGCATATTCTTCCGATAGGAGTTGCGTCCTCTAGACTCGAATTTTCGCCGATGGTATTCTTTTGATAACGTGTACGGTAGTTTTAAGAAGTAATAAAATAAATATTCTTTGTTAAAAAATATTGAACCAATGTTTAAGTGTTATCCATTAGAGGGTAACGGCGCCTGACAGTGAAAAGAATTAAAATAAATTTTGTTTAAAAAATATAAAAAATACTAAAACAAATTTAGCTGACAGCCATTAGTTTTGTTTCCCGATATTTTGAATTAATATTCCTAATATAAACTGCGAAAATTATATAAGATGATTTATCTACAGTTTATTAAAAAACGCTATTAATGTCTTTTAGACGGTTTAAATATTACGCCCTAAGGGAAAAAATCTAAGCCAAATGGAGTACATATTTTTTATTAACTCTGTGCCTAGTTTCATATTCATATGATGTGAATAGATACTCCCAATTTAAATGACGTAACTTGTATATTGAGACTTATCTTCGAGTTAATTTAAGTATTTTATAAGTAAACAATAATTATCATTGAGCCAGTTCTAAATTTTGATACTAGGATCATGATTACCAATCGAAAGTTATGCGTATTTGTATTAGCTCTGCATTGAGTGTATCCAGATGACTGCCTGCCTCGTTGATAGGAGCCGTATGGGAAATCTTAGGTGAGCTTATTTTTGATTTTTGGACCTTTGTTTTTCATGTCACATCACAATGTATAATTTTTCAAACTGAGAACTTTTTGTCTTTTCCGAAGAGTTCAAGGAAGACAGATCCAATATTGACGTACTGATGTTGGTTGGTCCCCGTATGAACGAAACGAATTTGTAAAAAAATTGCACCAAAGATTGACTGTTTTAAAAATGTTTTGTGAGATAAATAAAATCTTGGCCTTTGGAATGTCACATAATCTTGCTTACTTATGTATACTCTGTTTTTGTACGTGGACAATCATCGAGCTTTCAACTGGGAAAGATGGAGTAATTATAAAAAGAAATGAATGATGAGAATAAAAATTGTAAAAAGAACAATATTTATTTAATCATCAAGTAGTTTAAACAAGGAATATATCAATAAACATTTTCCTTTCCTTAACCCATGGATTTTCAAAAAATGCAAGCTTTTATCATCAGAGGATATTATCGGGATAAATCAGCAAAATCATATTACTGTTAGCACAGATTTGAAAATATATAAAAATACAAAAATACACAAAAATTCTTTTTGAGCAAAGAAAATCCACATCGATGGAAAAATACAACATGTCCAAAAAAGGTAAATCCAATATATTATGAATGTCAAGCAAGCAAATATAGCAGAAAGTGTTTCAGAAGTTCGAGTAATATAGGGGTATCAAAAATATCCCATATTCTTTAGATTGGTCGATCTTAAAGAAATCAAAATCTTACACTCCTGGATTTAAACTTTGTCAATTGTGTACCTCCGTGGCCGTATTAATAATAACTTCCGCTAAAAATAAAAAATATCATAAACTCTAAAAGCAAACTTCTTTCAGCATGCAGACATAGAAGAAAATTTTAATTTAGCCAACTATTAACCCCATCTCATAGCTAAGTTGACTTGATTAATCTTTATCTTATAAATCACCATTATTTATCTTTAAGATTAATTTTTAGATGAATTCTTAATAAAATTTAATACCATCCTTCTTGAATTAGCTTGCTTCCCAACGCTTTATTTATTATATTTGGTAAAACCTTTTAGGTATGGGGAGCCAAATTTAATTATACCCTTGATATCTTTCGCTTAATTTAGTCCACTTTTATTTTAATTAAAAATTTCTCCCCTATATCTTTTAGAATTATATTCCATATAATTTTTTATTTACCTAAATGCACACTTTATATTTATTTTGCATTTTTAATTTGTAATGCTTTAATCTATTCATCCTGATAAAGTCGTTTTAATAATCTCTATTTTCTTTTGTTATTCTAACTTTTATCTTAATTTTATAGTTTTATATTTATTGGAATACTAATAATATTATCGTATGAAGTTTATTTTAATTTAATTAACTCTTTAACTATGCATATGCTATTTTTAGATTTTTCCATCGATGTGGATTTTCTTTGCTCAAAAAGAAGTTTTGTGTAGTTTTAGAAATTCGAATACTGAAAAAGTTCCGTATTCGATGTTTAAGTTCAATTAGCAAAATAAAATGTGTGACTCATCAGAAGGAATTCACTTATATAAAAATCCAAGATTTGTTAATTGAACTTTAACATCGAATATGGATCCCCATATTTTCTGAACGGAACGTTTTCATTATTCGAATTTTCTGCAAGGCTTTCTGATATATTTGCTGAACATTCATAATATTTGAATTTCTGCAAGACTTTCTTATATATTTGCTGAACATTCATGATATTTGAATTTCTGGAAGACTTTCTGATATATTTGCTGAACATTCATAATATTTAAATTTTTGGAAGACTTTCTGATATATTTGCTGAACATTCATAATATTTGAATTTCTGAAAGACTTTCTGATATATTTGCTGAACATTCATGATATTTGAATTTCTGCAAGACTTTCTGATATATTTGCTGAACATTCATAATATTTGAATTTCTGGAAGACTTTCTGATATATTCGCTGAACATTCATAATATTTGAATTTTTGGAAGACTTTCTGATATATTTGCTGAACATTCATAATATTTGAATTTTCTGGGAGACTTTCTGATATATTTGCTGAACATTCATGATATTTGAATTTTTGGAAGACTTTCTGATATATTTGCTGAACATTCATGATATTTGAATTTCTGGAAGACTTTCTGATATATTTGCTGAACATTCATGATATTTGAATTTCTGCAAGACTTTCTAATATATTTGCTGAACATTCATGATATTTGAATTTTTGGAAGACTTTCTGATATATTTGCTGAACATTCATAATATTTGAATTTCTGGAAGACTTTCTGATATATTCGCTGAACATTCATAATATTTGAATTTTTGGAAGACTTTCTGATATATTTGCTGAACATTCATAATATTTGAATTTTCTGGGAGACTTTCTGATATATTTGCTGAACATTCATGATATTTGAATTTTTGGAAGACTTTCTGATATATTTGCTGAACATTCATGATATTTGAATTTCTGGAAGACTTTCTGATATATTTGCTGAACATTCATAATATTTGAATTTCTGCAAGACTTTCTAATATATTTGCTGAACATTCATGATATTTGAATTTTTGGAAGACTTTCTGATATATTTGCTGAACATTCATAATATTTGAATTTCTGGAAGACTTTCTGATATATTTGCTGAACATTCATGATATTTGAATTTCTGCAAGACTTTCTGATATATTTGCTGAACATTCATAATATTTGCATTTTCTGGAAGACTTTCTGATATATTTGCTGAACATTCATAATATTTGAATTTTTGGAAGATTTTCTGCTATGTTTGCTGAACATTTATAATATTTGGATGTACCTTTTTTGATTCTCTTTGCTCAAAATAATTTCGTGGAAGTTGATTCACTTTGCTCAAGAATTTTGTAAGTTGTTGTTTTTGTATTTTTGTATATTTTCTTATATTTAAAAATCTATGCTAACAGTAATATTTTTGCTGATTTAACCGTATAATTTCTCCTGAAGATAAAAGCTTGCATTTTTAAAAATCTATCGGTTAAGGAAGGAAAGAAAAGTTTATTTATATTTATATATTCCTTTTTCAAACTACTTGATGATTCAATAATTATTGTCCTTTTTCAAATATTTATTCTCATCACTCATTTAATTTTATTATTGCTCTATCTCGTATATTGAGCACTAACTTTTCAAGATAGGATTCATTAAAAAATATAATTCATATATATATATATATATATATATATATATATATATATATATATATATATATAGGTATATGAATTATATAAGTAATGTTCTTTCTAAATATTTTTGTTCTGTTTCTATTCCAACATACCTGTAATTGTCCGGCAATACTTGTTTATGTGTGTTGATTTATGCACTCAAGGCTTTTCCTTTATATTTCAGCTGTTTTCTTCTGTGCTGTGCATTGTATGGTGTAAATCATCACTATGATTCTAATTTCTCTTCATTTATTTTCTATGTTTTTCAAAACTGTTCATACAATTATTGGTATTACAGTAATTTGATTCCCGTTCCATATTCCTTTAATCTCTCTGGCAATACCATGTATTTGCTTAGTTTTTCTACTCCCTGATTTTTACTTTACTTTCTATTATTTGGGCTGAATTTCTGTATGGAAATTTTTCTCTTCATTGCTTTATTGCTTAAACATCAAAATTTTTAAATTATAAAAAAATATTTCGAAAAATAATTTTTTGGGTGTGGATTTAGTTTGTGAAAGATAAATTTAATTAGCTATACAATTTAATCTAATTTAATGTAATTCGATACATAATTTAATTAACTATATAATTAAATATAATTCGCTATTTAATTTAATTCGGTATTTAATTTAATTTGCTATTTAATTTAATTCGCTATTTAATTTAATTTGCTATATAATTATATTTTATTTAATTAACTATATAATGTAATTTAATTCGCTATATAATTTAATTTAATTCGCTATTCAGTTTACTTTAATCCAGTATATAATTAAGTTCAATTTACTTTATTTGCTATATTATCTTATTTAATTTGATATATAATTTATTTTGATTTATTTTAATTCACTATATAATTTAATTTAATTCACTATATAATTTTATTTTATTTATTTCGCTATATAGTTTAATTTAATTCGCTATATAACTTAGTGTAATTTTACGAGTTATATAATTTAATTACAGTTGCCATATATTTAATTTCATTCGCTGTATAATTTAATTTAATTCGCTATATAGTTAAATTGAATTCATTATATAATTTAATTTAAGTTAATTTGCTAGATTATTTAATTTAATTTACTATATATTAAAGTTTAATTTAATTAAATTCACTATATAATTTAATTTGATTTGATATATAACTTAATTTTATTCGATATATAATCTAATTCAATTCGCTATATAATTTAGTTTAATTTTATTTTCTATATCATTTAATCTAATTATATTAGCTATTTGATTTAATTTGCTATTTAATCTAATTTAATTTTATTCGCTATATAATTTTATTTCATTTTATTCGCTATATAATTAAATTTAATTCGCTATATAATTCACTTTAATTCGCTCTATAATTTAGTTAAATTTAATTTAATTTTCTATATTATTTAATTTAATTTGCTATATATTTAAATGTAATTCCTATATAATTGGATCTAATTACGCTATATAGTTAACTTAAATTCGCTGTATAATTTAGTTTAATTAAATTTGCTATATTATCTAATTTAATTTGCTATGTAATTAAATTAATTTACTTTAATTCCCTATATAACTTAATTTAATTCGCTATATAGTTTACTTTGATTTGCTATATTATTTAGTTTAGGTTAATTTAATTTGCAGCATTATTTAATTTATTTTCCTATATAATTTATTTTAATTCTATTTCATTTACTATATAATTTAATTTAATTCGCTATATCATTTAATGTAATTAGTTATAGTTGAATTCGATTCGCTGTATAATTAAGTTTAATTTCATTTAAATTGCTATATTATTTAATTTAATTTGCTAGATAATTTAGTTTAATAAAATTTACGTCACATCATAATTTAATTTTATTCGCTCTACAATTTGTTTTAATTCGCTATATAGTTTAATTCGCTAAATAATTATATTTAATTTAACTTGCTATATTATTAAATTTATTTTACTATATAATTTAGCTTAATTATATTTTCTATTTTCTATTCGCTATATAATCTAATTTAATTCGCTATATCGTTTAATTTAATTTGCTATATAATTTAGTTACATTAAATTTAATTTTCTATATTTTATTTCATTTTTATATAGTTTAATTTAATTCGCTATACTTTAATTTAATTTGCCAAATTATTTAATTTAATTCACTATATAATTTAGTTTAATTAAATTCGCTATAGAATTTAATTTAATACATAATTTTGTTTTTATTTAATTTTATTCGCTATAAAAGTAAATTTAAGTCGGTTTATAAATTTAACTAAATTTATATTGCTATATAATTTAATTTAGATTAATTCGCCTAAAAACTTTACTTACATTTAATTTTCTATATTATTTAATTTAATTAGCTATATAGTTTAGTTTAATTTAATTTGGTATATAATTTTAATTAATTCGCCTAATAAATTTAATTAAATTTAATTTGCTAAATTATTTAATTTAATTCTCTATACAATTTAAGTTAATTAGCTTTATATATTTAATAAATTTTTATTAGCTATATAATATTATTTAATTTTCTATATAATTTAATTCAATTTAATACACTATATAATGTAATTTAGTTTGTCTAATAAATTTAATAACATTTTATTTGTTATATTATTTAATTCAATTCGCTATATAATTTACTTTAATTTAATTCGCTATATAATTTAATCTAATTTGTTATATAATTTAACTTAATTCACTATAGAATTTAATTTAATTTAATTCGCTATAGAATTTAATTTAATTCGCTTAATAAATTTTATTAAATTTTATTTGCTGTATAATTTTAATTGGATATGTGTACATTTGTTTTTTCCACATGTCTGTTATGTGAACATGTATGTATGTATGTTTTTTCATGCGTTCACTGCACTGTCCATAATCGTCTCCACACGTTGTGCCGGTCCGAAGGTTGTTGTGCGATTTTGTCTCCATGTTGCAACAAAGACACTCATACCAAGAAGAATCACAACTCCAGTTTATAAACAAGTAATAAATTTATTTGTTAGAGGTTACAAATGAAACCCGTGTTCCCCAGGCTGAATGGCAGACTTGCAAAACAAGACTTTCTTGCCTGACCAGAAAACAATAAGTCAAGCACAACCTTTTAACTAAGACACCCAGATGGGCCCATCTTCCTCGGGCAGGGCCCAGCTTCAAACTGATCGCCAGCTATCTCAGCAAACCTCAAACTTCCTGTCATGCCCAGTGGGCCAGCTCTAGCTCCTCCTGTCTCCTTTTTCCTGTTGACCGGGTCTTTTCACTGGTCATCGGTGAGTTACCCAAGCACTTAGCCACTTAAGATCTCAACCTGAGATAACTGTCAGATAGAGAATTATCATGGTGACTATCCATGAACATACACGAATGGGGCCAGCCTTTTATGAGATACTTAATTCATCTCAAACAAATTTCTGTGGTGGCCCAAATAAAACCAAAGATATTTTCACTTTATTTTGTGCCCCCTCCCTTCTCTGGCCGAGCATCTAACACTTACAACGTCTGCCATTCATATACATCACTAAAAAAAAATGCAGCCTACTGCATTTTTACAGTTATAGAGCATGGTGTCATCAACAAATAACCCATCTCGGGCACAATTTCATCAGGGAGGTCGTTTATGAATATCAGTAATAATAAAGGCTCAAGGATCGACCCCTAAAGCACACCCGCATTAATATCATGTTGTTTGGATGTACGGCCATCGAGTACAACCTGTATTTTTCTCTTATCTAAGAAGGATCTGATTATATTAAATATTCGTCCATTAATACCTTGTGATTTAATTTTCACAAGAAGACTTTAATGCCAGACCTTTTCAAATGCTTTGTATATATATCATAGGCTATCGCCCTGTTTCCCCTGCCTTGTTTAGTGCATGGTATATACGTTCAGAGATGATCGTTAGGATATCCGCAGTAGAACGAACTTGACCTAAATCCATACAGTCGGCCAGAAAGAAGTTTAGCATTTACGTAGCGCTTGATAGATTGATGACTCAAAGATTTTAGCGAAGTCAGGGAGGAGACTGATGGGGTGATATTTGATTGGGTCAATTCTTTCACCAGAATTCTTGAATACTGGTACCACAGAGTCAATTTTCCAACTATCAGGGAAGCAAGATTCGGCAAGGCATTTGTTGTAGAGTTTGGAGAGAATAAGGGCTAACTCAGTGGAGCATTCTCAGTACAGGCGATACTAAGAATACAATTACGAATTACTTAAGACTTCTACCCACTCATGGCTGATGAAAAAAAAAACAAGCTACCCCTATGGATTAAATAAATGGTTCTGTACGAAATTCCGTACAGATTCTCAGGTTCAATGAGATGCACCTGAAGAAGGTTAGAGGTTACATCGGCCGAAACCTTATGAGAATAACATCCAAGATGAGAACAGTAGTCCGAATAATACAAATTATCAATCCTCATCTCAAAAATTCCAAAACATGACTTTATTTAAAATTATTTTCTCCTTAAAAAACTTCTGACCCGCTACATATACTCCACATGGACAATGCCACTAGTCTCTAATATAAAGGAAAGTTGTAATTCTGTCTGTGTGTGTCCATCTAAAAGTCAGAAACTACATAAGATACACTTAAAAATTTTACATGATCGGATTCATTGTGACTCTGACCTGATTATAGTAGAAAAAAATTCCTTTGAGGTCACCAGGGACGAATTTGTACATGAGGGGGGAGGGGATAAAAAATTTCCTTTTTTCCATTCTTACTGGCAATTTTTAAAAAAAATTATGTGACAAAGTATCCGGGGCCCCATGGGGATCGGGTACCCTGGTGACGTGCTAGTATGCATCTTGGTGGTAATGCTATGCCCTGCGTCGAAACCGAAGTGGAGATATAAAACTAGTATATATTTGACGTAGAAACGAACTTATTCAAACGACAGGAAAGAGGTGCTAGTTAGTCTCGTGAAGTCGTGTTTGGTAGTCAGAATTCATTGCCTCCCAAGCAAGGAGACAGTTGCCAGATGGGAAGTTAGAGATTATGAAATTCCATGATCTTAAATTTAATTCCAATAATATCAATAAAACGATGTTGTTCTGTGAAGGCTGTTTTGACTTGGCAGATATTTAGTTGGGCCTGTCATCGTTAATCACGAACTCGGTCACAGATCATCTCCAGCTATATGACAGAATGAGAAAGCGTTTGTTTTGGCGATAACGCTAGGCTAGAAAGAAAATTCCATTTATTTTAGGGAAGGGGGGGGGGGGGTGAGACACGTGTTCCCTCCCTCCTTGATAGAGGAAGACACGCAGGAAGAAAGATGGCAGAGAAGGGGGTGTACGACGATAGACATCTTCAATAAAAGAATGTGCGTTTCTCACGCACGAGCAGAAGAGTAGAGACGACGAGAGGGCCAGTGAGTGTTAGATTGTTGGCGCAGGGAGTCGGACGCGCCCGGTGCCGCGCGCCGATGATGGTCTGCGACGATGAAAAGAAAACCGGACAAAATCCCCACCGTCGCCTTCACCAGTTAATTTGTGACTAAACAACTACTTGTGTAAAGAATTCGCGCACATAGAGAACTAACGAGATAACTTAGACAAAACAACTTTTACAAGTACAGTAGACATTAATCTAATGTAAAATCAATTTTTATTTTATTAATAATTACTCTTCTATACAAAAAACCTCAACCGAGTTGTTGAACATTGTTCTTTTCCTTTTGTTCTGCTTTGAATAATCTTTTGCCCTCACAGAGCCAACCAGTTGCTGTTCGCCCAGTGATTGCTTGCTGATATAAACAGTTTCAACGTGGGAGTGTATTTGTAGCTGAACGAGACGACAAGATCGGCGACGTCATCATCATCATCGTCATCATCCTGGCCTAGAGGACTTCCAATCTATATTTTTTTATTGCCACTACGACGATCGGCACGAGTGGGAGTCACAGTCTGGCACCGCGACTGGGATGTCACACCTTTAGGATACCATATCTGTGCGGTTGATCAGACCACCATGCACACGAGGGGGGTTCATATTAAGTCAAACAGTTAGTCAATTTTCCGTTTCTTTCCTACTTTCTTTTCTCTTTCTATCTATTATATTGAACCAATTGCCTTGGAGAGAGAGAGAGGTGGTGGGCTAGTCAGAGGAAGAGGTAGAAAGATATATATATAGAGTGAGATAGAGATAAAAGTTTTAGACAGCAGATGTATTGTGTTCAAATATCTCGTAGTAGTAGCAGTATCATAGTCGTGTCATAGTCAGCTGTGTGTAGCAGTCTGCATAATACAAGTGTCTCTTTGTATACATGTTGGTATAATACTCCAAACTTCCTGTACGTAACGTTACTTCCATGCACACATCGACTTAAATCCTAACCATAATGTCTAGCGTAGATTTCCTATTCTTACATAATCTAATTTTGACACGAGTCTTCCCCCATGCGGGGGACAGATCTCTCAAACACGTTCGCTTTCCTTCACAGATCTAACCCAAGATAGGTAGATTATGATAGCTTATTTACCACATGTCACTTCAGACTTCCTGTACGTGACGTCACTTCCTCGTACACATCAACTTAAATCCTAACCATAATTTCTACCTGAAATTTTCTATTCTTACGTAATCTAATTTCAATGTAGAAATTTTTCTTTTTAAAACGTAATATCCCACATACTATATATAATACTAATTACACACCTTCGTTTTTTCAATTCTTTTATTATCCATGCCCCCGGGCAACGCCAGGTGGTTCTGCTAGTTTTAAATATAATAAAACCTAGATATTTTATTCAACGGGTTTTATTAATGTTTTATCAACGATACGGCCATGAAGGTGATCCCTATTAACAAGACTCTCCATCAGACAAGAAAATCCTGAACAGCAGACGATTCCCTATAAAGAAAATGACACCATTATACGTATTATCATCTTGAAATTTCTTGCTTCTCGTTCAAGATATTTTTGAAGGTGTACAAAAGAACATGACACATCAGATATTAACAAGGCCATGTTATAGCCCATATTACCCACCCTTACACTTAGCAGCTGTGTTACAAAATACGTAATGGTTTCGGAGTGAATCCTGTAAATACAAATACATAAGCATACACGCATACTTAACTGTACATAAATAGAAATCTAATGGTGTGTAACAAACGTGAAGGTGAATGGCCCCGCAAAAGAACACGCATCATTCATTGGTGGGAAGGGATAATACCCCAGGGTCGGTGTAAACCCAAGAATATGTGGCAGTAAATTCATTATTTATGATTGAGCAGTGTTGGGTATGCAAATGATTCGTTTCGTTAGTCAACCATTGACATTTCAAGCTAAATAAAAACTGATGGATTGTCATTCAGTAGCAGTCTGGATTTTGCTATTGCTTTCAGTATCCTTGCCGAGTTTGTTCGTTTTATGCAATTAATTGGTGTTTGATGTTAATAAAACAAGATTTTCTCAGATGTTATTTAGAGAACAAATTTATTTCAAGTTCACAACAATGTGTTGTTAGTGATTTAGTAGTGTTGTTCTGAAAAAAAAAAAGAACATATATAAATTAAGTGAGTTGCATTTTCACTGTTTGACCCAATTAGGAATGCATCTGACAAATCGATACTTGATTCTGACGACCATTTTTCTTTTTTTTTTCCTTTCACTGTTATTCACACGGATATAATTGGGTTCGCTTCAGTTTCATTTCTGATAATACTTAGGCCAGTTAGCAAAAATATTAACGTGGAGACATTTTTCCTTACTGACTTTAACAGAAGCATGAGCTTAAGCCTTTTATAAAAATAAACGTTTCGTCATTTCTATTCATTCTTCTGATATCTAATAAGTAATTACAAGTGTTTAAAATGAACGTTTTTACATGCTGGCATGTGTTGGACAGCTTTTAGAAATTGATTTCCAAACTAACCTTTATTTATCCCTCTTTCTTGCAAGTCCATTCTTATCACTTCATCTCAAGTTTTCTTTAGCCATCCCTTGTGAATTGAACTGGCTACCTCAATTGTTCCACATTTACTAACCCAAGAACTCTCATCCATTCATTTAACATGGTCATACCATCAAAGTCCTGTTCTGCACAAATCTCCCAATGCTGTCCACATTTCATCTCCCTCTGAGGTCATCAGATCTAAGCTTGTCTTTATCACTCATGACACATCCATCATATCATTCTCATATAATTTCTCTTCATGCAACACATGTCCTCAACCGAGGCCATCATTAAGCAGGCCTGGTCACTGAGTCTTGTTTTTCTGCTGGCGTCAGAGTGGTTCGTATCAGCAGTTATTTCAGATTTGGACACGTTATTAAAAGGGAAATTTACCCCAGTAAACACAGATAAATGAAAATAAGTACACTTATAAAAATGCAAATAATTAAACCTTGATTTAAGTAATTTCATGACGTTAATTTAATTTAAAGTTAGAAATTCACCCGTTGTCAAATACTATTTTTTTTTTTTAAATGAGGTTATTTTTACAATCCTTTAATTTCACTTTTATTTTATTTTTTAAAACTGTAAATAATTTTTGCATGAGATTTTTTTTTCAGTGTGTTCTCTTAATAAATATAAATTTTCATTGACTATATCTTTTTTAAATTTGGGAGTGATTTGATTTAAGGGTAGAAATTTTTATGCTTTCAGTTGTATAAGCGCCGACATTTTGTCTTAACTTCATTTGTGTCTTTTAAATTCATTAAATTCCGTTAAAACTCTGTGTGTGTGTGTGTGTGTGTGTGTGTGTGTGTGTGTGTGTGTGTGTATATATATATATATATATATAAAAAGAATCTTCAACTAGAGTTTTTGAACAGAGAACGCTTTGGGAGCTCACAGCGAGAAGTCCACGATGTAGCCGCTCGTCTTATGGTTTGGATCTCGAATAAGATCCGACATATATCCCCATGCATCCATCGCACCCCACAACAAAAAGGTATGAATGAGACGAATGGAAAAGACGAATTAATGGAAATCCCTCCACAACCAAGACAGATGAATAAATGAATGTAATCTCTCTGAGAAAAACATGTCTCCGAGTTTTGTCTCCTGCATAAAAACAAAGTTTGTCCATGAAACAGAGGCCACCAGAATCGATCACGGCCAGAGACGTAACGAAACCCACGGCAGATATCGACGACGACCAGTAGACAAAGAAAATATAATAAGGTAACTTTTTGTGTACAATTAAACATTTTCGGGTCCTAATCTGATAAAGTAAAAAGTGTACCATGTTTTAAAAAGAAAAGAATTTAAAATAAGTTGTTTAAAATACAATGTTTAAAGAAAACAGTATTTAAAAAAGTAATGTTAAAAATGCCTTAATGAAAAGGTCTTGAAAACGCTTCTAAGGTTTCATTTCGAGAAGCGTGGTCATAAGAGACGTTAATTTTCATTGATAACGTAACACATACATTGTAATCAACAATATTTTCTACACAACAAATAATAGGTTGATATTATTGTAACTTTAAACAATTAACTATTCATTTTGAATTTTTTTTTATTTATATTGAATAAAGTTCACTTTCAGTATAAATCATATCGTGTTCGTTTTTTTTGTTTTTTTTAAAATGAAACTTTTAAAGTTTTCTAATGTTTTTTTTTAAAGGCTCTCATTTATTGACAGTTTGACAGATCTCGCTTGCTACCTATTAGCATGCCATCATTTTTCACCAACTAGGCCTTCTTAACGATGGCCTCGCCTCAATCCTCATTAGCCAGGTTTCACTTCCATACATCATCATACTGCGTATAAATGCCTGATAGACTCTTCCCTTGGACGACAGTGGTAATGCTCTGCTGGTTATTAATGGCAGAAATTCCCTGAACTTAAAACTTCAACATTATATAAAAAACAAAACAATGTCAATAAACAAATTAAGACAAAAAAGTTTGTTTGAATCTTTATTGAATAAACACTAGATACATGAATGAATAAACAACTCTAGGGACAAATAAAAATAGAAATAAAAATAAAAAACGTCATTCACTAGAGTTATATATTATGATAGATATAAGATATACACTTATATGTATAGTTATGTAATGAACAAACTTTTTATCTCAAAAACAAGGCTCATTCATTGCAAAAGATCTGTTTTGAATTGAAACAAGGTAAGCTCCAAGTTTCAAAAACATCTTGTATAATGAAGGACCCATTGTGTTTTTAGATGAAAAATTGGCTATAAATAGGTGCTTCAGTTCATGAGTATATAGGTATGTATTAAAAAAAAAAAAATTATAACAATAATGTCTTATCTGAGCACTTTACTGAAGTTTCATGGATTATTCAATCATCATAAGCATATTAATAAAATCCCGAACGCAAGTTCAAAACTGCATTCACTTTATTTCTCTTGCTTCCATATATTCCCTTTTTTTGCGTCAACTAATTTTAGCTCATTCATTCGTATTGACGTCGAATTAAGAACATTTGTTTAGTCCTGGCTTTTACACGTCTGAAGAAGGTATAAATGAACCGAAACATCATATGAATTGAATGAAGTCGATTTCACATAAAAAGATTTTTTCAGTTATTTATAATCATACTGTTGAAGATTTTGTTCCCCTTTCCTACATATACATATATATGCACCCCCCCCCCCTGCAGAGGAAGTTAGACATAAGGTCAGGTGAGGTTTTGAAAAATGCCTGAGCAGTCCCGTCATCATTTCCCAGTAAAATCGCCTACAGGCGATTAGAAATAAACTAACCCCTTCTCAAAGATAGAACATAAAGCGTGAGAGGGTAGACCTCCTAAGACTAAAACTGAACAGATCCATACCTCAGAATGACAGAAGCAAGACCACTGTCCGATTAATTGTTCAGAACATATCCTCGACTGGTATGAACAATACCTACTCAAGCTGTGCCAGGTATTTATATGTGGGTGTGGGTGTGTGTGTGTGTGTTGTAAATTGTAACATTGAATATCAAAATAAATGTATCTTCATTTGTTGATAAATGAATGTAGGCATCGCCTATTCTTTTAGTAAAAGAAAAAAAACAACTGAAGATGTTATATGTATGTGTATATATTAATAAGTATTTCAGTTCTATTACAGAATTTCACAAATTAATAAACAAACAAAAAACAAATAAAAAAATAACTTAAGATATGATTTAATCTCTCAGCTCTTCTCAATATTTGAGAGAAAGAGGGAGAGAGACAGACAGACAGACAATAATTGAGGGGGGTATAATATTGTCCGTTTGTTTTTGTTTTTTTGTTTACATTTATTTTGGCCCATTGTTTTGTATTGTGTCCAAAACAGCACTGATGTCTCCATTTTTAGCTTCCAGCAAACATGTGAGCCAGCCACCCTCGTTGCTATAGCCCATACTCATCATTTGTTCAATTGCTTCAGAGATTTTGGGATCTGGAAAAGAAAAAAAGAAAACAACTGAAAATTTATCCCTGGAATTGTAAATGTATAACTGATTTGTCATTTCAGGAAACCCTGGAAAAATTAACTTCAAATATGGCATAACAGTATGGTATTTTAAAGCAATTCTTTTTTTTTTTTTAAATGATTATTTATATATACATATATATCTATCTATATAAAGTTAAGTATGTTTATATTTGTATGTACAGGATTCATTCCTAAAATAATTGACTGATCATTATGAATTTTGGAACACAAATGTGGGCTATATTTAGTTTAATTTAGTTTTATGCAAAGGGGATAAAAAGGGAAGGAAGCCCTTTTGTGAAAATTCAGATACCTTTAATTTTTGTGAAATTAAAATTTCACAAAAATTAAAAGGTATCTCAATGACATAAATTAATAAATATTCCTCAAATTTCAGTTTCTTTGAAATACTTTAAAGTGTTTTTAGGGAGCATAATATTGGCACAACCTTTCATTTGAAAATTTAAATATATGATTTGTATTGAATTTGATCCATAATCACCAATGAAGCAAGATTCTCCGAATTTCAATTCCTTCTTAAGCTAACCTTAAATTTTAGACATTTTCTCGAAGCAAAATCATGTAATGGATTTGATCAAAATTGGAATAAAGATTCTAGACAAAGTTTTACCCATTTTGGGACGGGTATTCTTTGAGTAGAACATAAATAAAAACGGTTTTTCAGATATTAATTCTGAAACTTAGTCAAATCAAGGCAGCCTTTGTACATATAAATTATAATTCATTATTATTGTCATAAATCTCTATTTATACATATATAAGCCAAATTTAATATATGTGTATGTTTGGAAAATTAATTGGAAAAATCAGAACTTTTTAGGGTATCGAAATGGGAAATTTCTTTTAGCCTAAATTCTGATTCCAAAAACGATTCTTTTAATTTTCTATTGCTGGTACAAATGCTAAAAGTTTATTGATTTTCAGCTACCAGTATAACTAAAAGTTATAGATCATAATAACGAATTTAGGTAAAAATGGCACAAGTAAAAATATAGATGAAAATCTCACAATGAGTTTATCAAAATCTTGGATGCAAATACATAAAGGGAAAACACTAAGAAGTTTGTCAAATTAAAAAGAAAATTATATCTACATTTAAAAGTAGCATCTGCTCCACCCTGTGTTACAATGGTATCACCAAGGTAATAGAACTTCTGAACAATTTCAATAGCTTTGCCAGCCAAATATACTTAATATTTTAAACATAATATTCAATTTTTTTTTTTTTTAATAATTTTTTTTTTTACTAATGAGTCATCACTTATGAAGACCCAAAGGCCACTCAAGGATGAGTGTTAAGGAGTTTGTCAGATGGATGGTGAGACAGCACTATGATGATTCGTAACGATGATTGAAATGCCAACATTTATCACAAAAATGCAAGTACCGTCAGCAGGCCTGATGAACTGACATCACAAGCCTGATTCAGCCCGCGTTGTCATAGTTTAGTGACCCCTACCCTAAAGTAAGAACATAACAGATCTCAGAGTACTTGAAGAATTCGAATTGACAATGATTTTACTAATACATAATGCTGTATTGCTTGGTAGACTTCTTTTTTTTTTTTTTTACAAGTAATTGAAACAAAAGATATTTCTGTACCTTCTGAAAAATAAAGAGCATTGTCTTGCTTTATGTTGTCGCTGACTAATCCATAAGGGGCAGGTGCACGGGCATCGACTTCTTCATTTTTAGAGTTCAAGTTTAGCATTGTGAAAGATTCGGTACTACTCTGAAAAAGCAAAGAAAGTAGAACATAATATATATAGCCATACGTACCCAATATTGTCAAAGAAAAACAAAATAACTCACTTGTTTACGAAAAACGGAAATTACTTTTGACGATTTTAATTTCATAATCAAATTATTTTGTGAGATCAGAATTATTTAAAAGTTTGTTGAATACTTGATAATTAATTAATAGTAAACAAGACATAATAATGTGGAGGAACGCACACAAAAAAAAAAAAAAAAAAAAAAACCAATCGCATAATTTAATCAATATTTATTTTTTTTAAGAACTCAAGGCAGAAAATTAAGCATAATTGAATATCAATAACTTTCTTTTTAATCTGCTTCGGTAAGTAAGGGAAAATGTCTTCACTAACAGTTTTCTTAGCCGTAATAAGTATTTTCAGAAAAAAAAAAAAAAAAAAAAAAAAAAATGAAGCAAAATAAAATATTTTGTGTCAATAACATCATCATCTAGTCCTAGTGGTGTCACGGATCTTCCTGACTCTCTTACGTCATCTCACTATCCCTCCATTACACCTGGTAGGTCTTCATAGGTGCATTGTGAGTCTTCTGTTAATTGTTTGATGCAGGTTCTGTGCGGTCTACCCACTGAGCCACATCCCTGTTTTGGCATCCATAGAAGAACATCACTGATGATTTCATTCTTAGCCCTCAACCAATGTCCAGCAAATCTGGTTCTTCTCTCCCTCATCAGGGTTAAAATCTGAGGGAGGTGTCCATAGAGTTGCTCTTTCATGGGGTGCTGTCTCCATCAATTTTCTTCTCCAATCTTTTGGTGAAAGTCCAAGTGGTGTGGAGATGAGAACTCCCATCCACCGACTCCCCAGGTTGCAGATAGAGAAACTGCATCTAGATATAGAGGTCAGCTGCGAATACCCAAAATAAGCAGTGACAGACAAATTCACGGGTTGCCCTGTGGCAAGACATCGCACCCGTAAGCCACCCCACCAGGGTTACAGTGAAGCCAAAGGAAGCAGCTTGGTGGATGTGTGCTCCCAGCAGATGAACTTGCATGTTTAAGTCAATGGTGAAGCACATTAGTTCAACAAAGAACTACTGCGTTGTCTATAAGGGGTGGCGTCCGTAGACAAAATACAGCTATTGAAAGATATATTATGACACATTCACAAATTAAACGCCAATAACATAGCGGAAGCAAAAAGACGAGAAAATAAGCTAGTCTGTATCAAGTATCAATATGTCAGATGGACTGCTATTTGAGTCTGACTTTAAATCTGACAAGATAACTTTATATGTTCGACTGAAACTGTGGATCTTGTTTGTTGTCCTCACGCACACTGGATGACATCATAATGGTATGACGTTATCCATCAAATCAGAGAGAGAGAGAGAAGGGAAAATATCTTTTATCTCGATCGAAGGATCATGGATTGTCTATGAGATGAAGAGTCTAGAACCCTGGGTGTCTAGTTATATTAAAGCCGAGTAAATCAACGTTTGTTTCCTAAAGGCTTTTCCCCTATATACTTTAGTGACACAATATACATGCTAAAATATTCCTTAGTTCTGGGATCAAATTACGTTTTTAAAAAAATTCCATCTTAATTCTTCTTAATTAACCATAATTTGTAATTAACTGAACAAGTCACCCATATCTCATTCATCTATGTATTTTTTCGCCCTCTCTCATTGCATGTTGCTTTAACTACTCTGATATTTTTTGTGAGCAATTAAGAGGGAAAATTACTTTTTTTTTTCAGCATTACTTTTAATTGCCATCATATTCCGTTTAACATCTGTGTTATATGCTGGCATGTGTTGGATGACTTTTAGGAATTGACTTCCAAACAAACCTATCTTTGGTCAGGTCTTTATTTATCCCTCTTTTCCTCAAGTCCATCGTTATCGATTCCTCCTATGTTTTCCTTAACCAACTCCTGTAAACTGACCTTGTTACCTCAACTGTTCTACATCTACTAACCCAAAAATTTCCATCTATTCTTTCATTGTGACCAAACCATCGAAGTTTCCTGCTTTGCACACATCTCCCTATACTATCCAGATTTAATTTTCCTCTGAGGTCATCAGATCTAAGCTTGTCTTTAAGAATTGCATTACACATCCATCGTATGATTCTAATATCATTTCTCTCCATGCACGGCATGTCCTCAACCCTCACTGGCTAGGTTTCACTTCCATAAATCATCACTCTGCATACACATGCCCGATATCCTCTTTCCCTACCATCTAATTGACAGTGTTTGTACAAATCGGAGACACAGAGACAATCACACAATATAACAAGATCCAGAGTTTTCGTCGTATTTAGATGGATTATATTTTATAGCAAAAGTGAAACATTTATGTTTAGCTTTTTTCTTTTTACAGATTTTCGTTAATAAGCTAAAGATTTTTTTTAATAACCTGGAAAAAAAAAAAAATCAGTTATCTGCTTCTTGATTACTTATACAAAGCTGCATCAATACCTTGCTTTGATTTAACGCACGCGTATTAGCAGTATTGCAGTCATGAGAATTATCATTATCATTATTATTATTGAGTATATTGATTGAAGCAGTTAGCTCCTAAAATAGCTACCAATTTTTTCAGATTAGTTTTGTTTGTTTTTCGCAGTGTTAACAGAGCAAATTAATCCACCGTGAACATATTAATTTGTTGTTTAAGGATGATTTTGCAAATAAATATTAATTTGTTGCCATACGGACTTAGGTTTATAAAGGGATGGTATGTTTTGTTTTGTAAGAAATAGTAAAATCAAACAGTGTTTATTAAAAATGAAATTGAGATATATAACAAATTCAACATGATAATCGTATATCCAATATAGAATATTGCCAAAAAATTGTCTTTTATAAAATGACACAAGAGAAATTCCTGAAGGTGACTACTGAAATTTTAAAAAAAATCAGAAAATAAATTAACATTTGCAAAATAATCAGACAAATTAATAGGTGGATTAATTTTCCCTGACACTGCTGAGAGAAACAAACAAGACTGATAAAATTTGGCAGTAATTTTAGGGGGGTAACTACTTCAATATACCCTTATTATTATTATATATTTAAAATTACATAGTTAACACAGATTAAGCCATCTCTGAATAATGATTTACATACCGAGCTATCTGTTGAAAGTTCCTTCAAAACAGGATCATCCAATGTATTTGTGTCCATTGGAATTGGAGATTTGGCTTCAGACACTGGAGGTTCAGCTGGTTTTTCACTAGGTTTTTCAGCAGCAGTGGCAGCAGAAGCTGTGGTGGCTCCTGTGGCAGGGGTTGCTTCTTCGGTGGATCCTGCAGTTTTACTAGAATTTGCAGCACTAAAGAAGTGGCTAGTAGCGGCAGCAGCGGCTGCACTAGCTGCAGCCCTTGCAATCTTATCAGCGGTAGCCATTTTGGCACTCGTGTCTGAGGAAGCGTTAAACCCCTCGGGACCATGAGCAAAAATATGGGGCCCAGATGTAAAGACATGGGCACTAGGAGTGGAGGCATTAGCGGAAGCATTAAATCCTTCAGGACCATGGGCAAAAACATGTGGCCCGGATGTAAACACATGGGCACTAGGAGCAGGGCCATTAGGACCAAAAGGTCCAGAAAATACTCCAAATGGAGGGTGGGGATGAGGACCATGTGGGGCAAATGGTCGAGCTCCTGAAAACACATTTTGAAATTGGCCTTCCTTTTCCAACTTCATATCCAACTCAATTCCTGAAAATAGAAATTAAAATAAAACTGAATTCTTTGTAATAACTGAAAAGATAATGAAGACAAAGAAAAACATGCGTCTTGAGGACTCCATGGTATCAGTTATTTTGTGGTAAAAATAATTGAAAATAACCGTTCCAAAACTGAGAATCGAATATAGTTGATTTTCTTAAATTATGTCCATTTAAAATTCTTACTTTCTTATTATAAGAGTCCATTCACATAGATATACATTAATTGGCTTTTTAAGACCCAGTATGGTTAAAAGCTAATGCAATGTTTCAAATGTACTTCATCTAAATTATGATAAAAAATAAAATCTACATTTTTTTAGTACTGTTATACAGTGTGTTTGGAAAAATCGATGGTATTACGTCAGGATTATATTCGTTATGTATACATAGGTCCGGAAACACTTGGTTTCCGAGTTATCGGCCATTGAAATAAATCCTGATCTACATTCTTTAAACATTTAATACATACAACGTCCGTGATAGTGCACTGTTATTTCTACATATGAGAGATATACACTATCCTCGTGACAGAATCACAGATAAAATAAGTCTGGGTCTTATGTTGCACACATAAAAAAAAAAACTATAAGAAAATGACACCAAACAAATATAAATGCCCAGAAAGATCTGAGCGTCATGATTGGATGGTTTGATAGCCAACATGGGGAGGGAGGCCCAGCTGGCATTCTGTGAATGTTGGCCCTTTTTATTACAGGTAACAGTATACAACAGACCAAATACAGGTAAATAAATAAGATCCGCACAAACCAAAGACCAAGCGGAGGAAGAAATGGACAACAAAGGAAATTAGACCTAGTAACGGAATGCTATTACAAAAAGGCTCCTTTACACGTATAGAACATAATCTGAAGTTATACCATCGATTTTCCGAACAACCTGTATAAGTAATAAAAATTTTTTTTTTTTTAATTTTTCTTAATACTATTTTTTCCAATTTAGTTTGATCTACTGATAAATCAAATTAACACATTAAGTATCCAGTATTCATATCCATCGATATGGGTGTGAATTTAGGAAAGGATTTTTTAGATGCAGGCATCACTGTAATTGGCTGTTAATTCCACTTCAACTTACTCTTAAAAGTTAAAGAGATCAGATAATCTGATACAGCTTCTTTTGGTTTTATTAAGTTACAAGCGCCACGCACGACTGAATTTAGAAAATGTAGAGCTTTTTTTTGTTTTAGGTTTTAGATTTTTGTTTACAGCAATCTTATATTTAGAAAAATAAATAAAATAGCAACTCATTTTTTATATATGAAAAAAAAAACCCAACTTAATAACAATTACACTATCAAAATTAAATGTTTTATTAAGTTCAAAAATTTTAATCCATTTTTTTTATGGAAGTTGTCTTAAAAATATCAAGGCAGAAAGATGTTTGTATTCGCTTTGTCATTTTAATGAATGAAATTCATTTTCTCAATGAAGATAAATTCTACCTTTACTAATTATTGGCCTCCATTTAATATTTTCATTATATTTGTTTTGTTTGTTTTTAATTTTTAGTGTTATAATCTTGTTTCAGTGAAATCCAACAACTACAAACATCTGATTTCCATTTATAGTAGTTGTACATGTGCAAATTACACGGAATCAAGTAACATAGGTCGGTAGTGATGAAATATAATCCTTATTGACGTAATACCCAACGATCAAGTTAGATTTTGCTGTTTACACATTTTTTTCTTTAAATAGAGACTTAAAACTGATTACACAACAGGTTTAAATGAAGAAAAAGAATATTTTAAATGAAGAAAAAGAATATTTTCTAAACAATGTGTTTACAACAGTAAAATGCATCTGCTTCCTTACGAAGGCAAGATGTGGCACAAGGTCGTTTTTAGTGCGACACGGAAGTTCAATGCCTATAAAAAAAAAAACTTTACCAAAATAGCTTTAGATTCGATTCAATATTCTCTCACAAGACAAACTCATGGCCCTCTTATTTTGGAAGTTCTGTCTTAAGGTTTCTCTTGGGACTGTGTCTGGTAACATTTACCTTTCTCACATGAGGTTGGTTAATGTAGAGGAATCCAGCTCTCCCAGGAATCCGGGGGGAGGGGGAACACTCTAAACTGTTGCCAAATTTTTCCGTGGACGGCATTCCTCAGTGGGGGTTGCTTCAATCGACCAGTAGTACATCAATCCCTCCTCTCAAAGGAGGGGGTAATGCCTGAGAGAATAGCCTCCTTAGACTGAACAGACCCGAGGTCTGTGCCAGATAGTGACAATGATGTGTGTGTATTACAATAAAGGATGCAAGGTGAGAAACTGCCAGTTATCATGTGCCGTTGATCATCTCAAAATAATGGATTAGGATTTGTTTTCTTAGTGAAAATAGAGTGGGAGATAATTTTTGAAATGGAACAATAATATCAGTCCATTATGATCTTGAAAATTGTTTCTATGGTGTACATTTCTTCAGGTGACCTCCTCACCTAAGTTTTGTCCATCTAAAGAAATGTACTAACATAGAAATGCTTAGTAAGATCATAGTGGACCATTTATATATATATATATATATATATATATATATCTCTGTAACATGTCAAATTTAAAAACATTATTAATAATTTAGATATAAAACAAAATCACATATTTAAAAATATCCTCACGGCATATCAAAAGGATGATTGTACGTTGAATCCAATCAAAATAGATTTGAAAAATAATGTTAGAATTCAATTTCCAGCTAGTTTGAACTTGCCTTCAAATATATGCAGACCTATGGGACAAGAATACGCTTCAGACGTTTGGGTTTACTTTGAAACTGCAGTAAAATGTAAAAATAAGCCTCTTAATTATTTATGTGCGAGGATGACGGCTGCAACGGCATGGCATAGGACAGGTGGTGGCAGTAGCAGTTACTCTATCTGTTTGTCCATGTCGGTGGCAGCAAAAATGTCATTTTTTTTTGTAGGCCAGAGCGCACTAATCCTAGTGCACCGGCTTCTCAAAACCACACCTGACCTTGTGCCTAACTTCCCAGAAAAGAGGTAAATAAAATACTTATATCCGGATTTGTTTTCTCATAAAAATATTCATCTTTCATCATTTTTTTTTTATATAATAATAGAAATAAAAATTTGGAATTTTGAAATGGAACACTTACCAAATGGGTTAAGCACTGAAGAAAGATGTTCTCCAATATTTTGAAACATATTAGGGGAATATACCGGAGCCTTTTTGGGCTCCTCTTTCTTCTTCTCCTCCTCCTCAGCTGGTTTCTCCTCCTTTTTGGGTTTGTCCTTATTATTTGAAGAGGAAGTAGAGAAGGACGTGCTAAAAGAACAACCGCCAGGAGCGGAAGTCGATGCGCCAAATGAACCACAACCACCGTCGCTATTACCATTGAAGAAATGAGTCTGAAAATGGAAAACAAATCCAACAATTCTTAAAGTTTTTTTTAAATGGTTATTTTTTGTCTGAATTATTTTTTTATCTAAATATAATGCGATGTAATTCAACAGTTTAAAATCAGCAAGTGATGGGCAATAAGTTAACAGGAAGTTTTCATTTTAGTAGACAAAGCAACTTAGGGATTTATAAAACAACAAACAGATGATTTTTTTTTACTATTGGGTCACCACTTATCAAGGCCAAGAGCCACTCGAGGATGATTGTCAGCCGAGAAATGAGGAACACTATGGGAGTACTAACATTGAGCAAAAGTACGAACTGCATTTGATTACTTATGGGGCAGTTTATGACAAGAATTTACTTACATTGAAGACAACCAAGTTGTAATCAGCAGGGAAGCAGTCCCATGGTAATGTGTTTTACAGGTGGGAAGCACTTACAAACAAGCTATGTCCATGGAAATTCTGTTTGACACTAGGCACAGAGAAATAAAGGAAAGTCTGTTGTGGTAGAAGAGTTCTTGCTGTGAATGTCTTACAAGGAGGAACCAAAGACTGGAGCTCAGTCGAGCACTTTCCATGGAAATAATGATAGGGCAGAGAAAGACTAGCAATGTATCTTCTCTGAGAAAGGGGTCATAGGGAAAAGAGATCACTCCTCCACACTATATTTCGAAGTCTATTTTATACTTTTGTCAAGGCAGGAACGAGTGCTCTCTGTGCAGCACCTCCCTATAAGTGGCAGCAGTATTCTATTTTTGGACGTATCTGACTCTTATATAGATAGAGGATTGCATCAGGATTCGGGTACTTTCTGGAGCGGTAGAATGATCCAACTATTTTTTCAGCGACCTTAGTAACAAACCGGATATACGTAGAAGCTTATCAAAACAAGGGCCAATGAAAATGTTTTTAAATGAAACATTACAGACTGATCTTTTATAAAAATGCATCTCTGATATTTATTTAACATTTTCCTTTTTTGTTTTTCTTTTTATTTCGCAAGAAAAGAATTCAGTTCAGATTCAAGATGTATTTAAAAATCCAAGTAACTCAATTACCTTGAAGTTTGGAAATGACCCGGGAGTAGGAAGCTTTATCATCGGATGTTCAGCATGTACAGACTTGTTGTCACAAGCACAGCAGAGATCATAATCCTGGCACACAAGACACTTGTAACGAGGACCACTTACAGTGACGCCACACCCATCACATTTCACTCCTGGGTGCAATTCTCCCGTTTCAGGTACAGATTTGGGGGCATTTTCAAGAACTGTAACAAGACAGAAAAAACATTTAAAAAGAGGAAAAAAATAAACACCTGCATTTCTAGGGTGGTCGTTTTACAGCATATCAATGCTTTTTAGGTAATTTTATGTAAAAATTAATAATCATATAATCAGTTATCTATGAATATATACAAATTTTGCAGATATTTACACATTCATCTAAATAAATATGATTTTTTTCATTTATCACACCTATATTATCATCAAAACGGCTTATTGTTATCAATAATTCAATAGTCTTTTGAAATACGTAAAATGATCACTCACTACATAACCATCACTAATTTGACCAAATTTTTTTTTTCTTTTGTTTACATTTACCGAGTACTAGAGAATTCCGTTTTTTTTTTAAAGCTAATAATTTAGATTAGGGATTCACCTTCCTATATAAATTCAACATAAAATAATCACCCATTTCCGGACAGAATAGCGTGCAAGTGATAATAACAGTAGAGTTAATGTTATTATGTAGTAACCTTTAGGGGAGGAGGGGGGAATCGGCCATAGACATTTATGTGTGTGTGTGGATTAACTAGTCTTAGCAAATATTTTAATTTTTTTTATTTCTTGTTTTTCAGACTTGTGTAGAATAATGCACAAGTGATGTTTTTTATATAATTTTTTTAAAAAATTTTGTATTTGCTTTTTATAATTTTTTTTTCACATTTTTTCTTTTAAAAAGTTAAGACATTGCCCATAGAAGCTATACAAGTCAGGTGGGGGCATTAACAAGTTGTGTTCGTTCGCCAGTTTCTCTTGCATAGGCAAGCTAGTGCGTTCAAGGTTCCTTTGCGCATCGTTTCTGGTGGTGCTCGAACATGAAGGGGGGGGGCAAAGGCATGGCCAGAGCACATACAATCAGAGGACAAACGTTTCCAAATAACAAAAAAAAAAAAAAAAAAAAATGTTATTTAGTAAATTCAATACTTTTATGGAAATTGTCGAACCAAAAACTAATTATATCACTTGCATGCTGTTCTGCACAAGTAATTTGAAATTGCAGAAATAAAAAAAATTTTTTAAATGGTTTGTGTGTCTGTCTGACTGACTGACACACACACTTACCATTACAAAATAAAAATAAACAAAAAAAATTTGGTTATACTTTTTTTTTTCTACAAAAAGTTTCCGGAAATTGATGATAGTCAAGAAATTAGTGATCATTTTACATTAAATTTATATCTAAAATATTGAGTAAAAGAAGAAAAATCAAACAGAATTCTCTCGCAACATAATAGGTAACTGTACAAAATTTTTATGAAAGAAAAAAAAAAAAAAGAGGTAAGGATTAAAAACGACCCTCCCCCTCTTTAAAAACTATAAAATAGAAATGAAAATGGCCAAATGCTCCTATTTTACGTTAACATTGAGAAAATTATAAATTTCTAAAATTATATCAAAGTTAGAACAAAATTAAAAGCTGCTCAGGTTGGGTATTTTTTGCTAGTAATTAATAACAAAAAGAAATATATATAAAAAAAAAAAATCACCTTTTTTAATTTGGATTATTCTGATTACTATTCTTATTTTGGTATTTATATTCACAACGTTTGGGCCAACATAGCCTCTGACCTTCTTCAGGTGTATCTTTTCGAACATGATAACCTTTTTTATTTGTTTATGTAAAAAAGAGAAATGTCAAATTTTACCAAATTCGAAACGCTAAAAAGTTGCTACATATATTTAACTTTGCTATTGTAATTTTCTGCTCTCTTTAACGTTATGTTTACCATGATTAGCCTTTAATCAAAATATTTAATCTCAGAAACTGTAAGATATAAATAGATACACTAATTGTGTCATGACGAAGTTTCTGAAAATAACTGAAACAATGTTAAGTGAAAACGGTTTTACTAGTAACTAAATCCATATATTAATAAAATCGTGTAACCATTTCCTGTGTGCGTGTGTTTCACGTCTACATGATTTATACAATTTCTTTTTTTATACTATAAATCGATCCTTTATTGAAATAAAAAATTAAGTAAAACTAAATTTTTTAAATTCTATTTAAAAAAAATAATTTACAAAAATAAAATGGTTGGATATATAAACTGAATTGAGCATTGAAAGATAGCATAAAGTATAATAGTCTGAAATAGTATTCAGACAGACAGATACCAAATCTCCATTATACAGAGACTCCATAATGAAATTAAGAAAAGTAGTTTATAGTAGGGTTGTTAAAAGTATCAATACATTGATATTTTTCTTAGATACCATGCCGTTTAAACATGATGCTACAAAATTAAAAAAGGAAAATGACATTGATTTGCATATTTTTACTGTCCCAATTTTCTTTCTCTCTATAGTATAGTAAACTGAATTGAGCATTAAAATAGTATAGTTTCAGACAGATACCAAATCTCCATTATTAATATATGTAAGCAATGGCACTTTTTTGTCACCTCTTCTTCTCAGTTTCACATGTTTTTTCAAGTCTAACAGCACTTAGACATGTCGCTTACACAGTCATCAATTATCAGTCAGGCTCAAAGTTTCTTTTTAGAAAATAGTTTATAATCATCATATACTTATATCTATTTTCTACAATTAAAGAGTTGATGTACTGAAGTCGGCTCAAATAATGAGAGTGAAAATCTTACCAATAATTTTAAAATGTGCTCCTTTCTTTGAATTCAATGCTTCCAAAAGTTCATCATCAGTGTTAAACCTTATCAGATCATCATCGCAATCTGAAAAATGAAACCATTTAAAATATTGTTATAAACAAAAGACAAAAATACACACAAACAAATTAGATCAATATTGGAGTGGCAGGTGTCAACAAGGTTATATTTACATGTTACGTTAGTTTTTTTTAAATTAATGCTGCTTATTTTTTTAATCAAAATGATCTAAATAAAAACAAATGTCCACATGCTTTCAATAAAGATCTTTTTAGTTTGAGAATATTGCATTTAATGAAACATTTCCACATGCAATTCTAAACATTTATATAAAAGTAATTAAATTGGTTTGATTTACAGCATATCAACCTTTTTTTCATTCAGTTTAACTTTTTTTTTCTTTTTTAACATGCTGGCATGTGTTGGACAGCTTTTAGAAATTGACTTCCAAACTAATCTATCTCGGACCAGATATTTATCCCACTTTCTCTCAAATACATTCTTATCACTTCCGTTTTTTTCTTTGGCCTTCCCATGTGAACTGAATCTGCTACCTGAACTGTCTACTAACCTAAGAACTCTTATTCATTCTTTCAAAGTGACCAAACCAATGAAGTCTCCTTTTCTGCACACATCTCCCTATACTGTCCAGATTTAGTCTTCCCCTGAAGTCATCAGATTTAAGCCTGTCTTTAAGACTCATATTGCACACACATTATTTTCATATCCTTTCACACCATGCAACTATTCTCATATCATTTTTTGGGGGGGGGGGAGGCTTAATTCCAAATTCAGTTATTTTGGTAAAAGTTTTTATACCTTAAGTTCTTAACATTTTCAAATATTTATTTTTTGTATAATTTTGATTATTCGCACTACTGTTCTCATCTTGAGTGTTATTATCACAAGGTTTCAGTTGTTGTAGCCTCCAGTCTTCTTCAGGTGTATCTTTTCTAACTCAGGAATATTTGTTGAACTCGGAAATCTGGACAGAATTCCGAACGGAACCATTTAATCCACGGAGGTAGTATGCTCTCGTTCCGTCAGCCATGACTGGGAGAAGTCTTCAGTAATTCGCAATTCTTCGTATCACCCGTACCGAGGATTGAACCTTCAGATGATCATCACTTAAAACTAAATTTTACTTAGTACTATATCCACTGCGCCATGGATCTTTGATAATTATCAATCCTCATCTAAAAAATTTGGAAACATTTTTTTGGTAGGTTGTTTGGTTTGACAGCATGTCAAACTTTGTTATTTTATGCAAAACTGCATGCATGTTTTATATACTAGCATTACAAGCTGATAACGTCTTTTCGTTGGACAACGGCAAAATTTCCCACCTAATATGCTTAAATAAGTCATATCTTTCTTATTTGTGGACCAATTTTTAAAACAATTATATGAATGGAAAAAATAAAATAAACATTACAATGATGTTAATTCCATACATTAAATATTTTTATACTCCAAGTTAAAAATGAAAAAATGCTAAAAACTGAAGAACCAGAAAGAGAAACTGGTTTTTTTTTTCCTTTTTATATACCTTACATTACGATTTAAATTCGCAGTGTTAGATTTAATTGGATATTCTTCAGATTTCACAAACTATTTAAAACTAGATGAATAATTCTAGTGCCATGTGATGTGAGTTTTTATGACCACTAGAACCGAAGATATGACCGTTTAAACTTAACTAAGAATATTTTTTAATTGATAAGATATATCGACGGAGATCATCAAGTTTCATATAGATGATAGTTTCGAAATTATTTTTTATGTATAATGTGTAAATATTTGATAATTTGTAATTGTGCAGGTTTTTCGTTAAAACGTATGTTTTGTCGAATTCTGAATAAAAATTTGAATGCGCCTAACTGAAATACTAAATTTGTAAACAACATGCCTCCCCGACACCATGACTGACAGCTATATGTAATAGTAATAATAGCAGCAGCTGAGAGAGCAAAATTTCATTACAAATTCAGCAATGGCCCTTGAATTATGACTCTTTTCAGAAAATTGAAGACCTGCATTTAATTTTTTTTATTCAGGTCTTAAAAGGAAAAATAAGGACACATTTGTAAAAATAACTTTTAATTTATGTTTGTATGTTAATTTATTAACATTTTTACAACAAAATTGCAGAGACAGTAATTTATATATACACTCGCAGTAGATATCTAGTGTTGCGGTGAAATCATTTGAATTTTAATTCGCACATTTTTTAACTTAAAAAAAAAAAAAAAAAAAAAGAAAAAAAAAGGTAGTAAAAAAACTATTATATTCTTCAATTTAAAAAGAGTTATGTCACTGGCTGATTTTTATATGATTATTTAAAAGTGTTTCCTATCAGCACTTGTTTGGGCCAGACTAAGTCATTTTTTAAATAAATTGTAGCTAAGAATGTTATTATATTGTCAATTACACTGTATAACAATAACAAATGAAATTGGCTAGTCAGAAGCAAAGTTTGATTTGTTGGTTTAAATGCTTTTTGAGTCTGACTTTGTAAATCTGACAAGATAACTTTATATGTTAGATTGACAGATTAAAAAAAAAGAAAAGATTAATTTGTTATTTATTATTAAAAATTAAATAAACATATTTCATTTCCGATCCATCATTTAGTCCGCAATTTCATGATCATGGAAAATTTTTGGAACAAGTTGTCAGATCAGATGAAGAATAATGTCAAAGATTTCAAGATGGAATTGGATTACTTGTGTCTAACTCTGCCCTTGCGGGGAGGCAAGTAAATCAAGACTATGTTCGAACTTATTTTTTTCCTAAGAAACATTCCAACCAGCAATATATCTCCAAACGGGCAACACCGGGTGAATACCACTAAAATAAATAAATAGAGACATGATAAGAAAGAAACTTTCATATGAATGAACTCCTTTATTGGCTTTCGTTTCTGATTCTATTTTAGAATCGGCTACTCACAGGAGGAACCACACGAAGGTTGCCAACATCCTATAGAGAGAGTGGAGCAATATCTATGACTTACACAGCAGGGCGAGCCTGCAATCACTACCAGCGCCACTTATCACTAACGACTTGTGTTGTTACTCAACTCGACAAACAACATGGCCATTGTCAAGTCGACCTGGATTTCGGCTATTAGTTTCATAGAAAGAGAAACTAGAAAAAATAAAAAGTTTCTTTTGTGGAAGTACAGATTACTTAACGACAACTGTTGTGTGTCTTCTTCCTGTATGAGACGTGATGAAACTGGTTCGATGATCATTATGACACTGAAATTTATATTTTTTATCCTCTTTTTATCATTGAGTAGTCAATTCATTTCTAGATTGATGGCTCCTTACAAAAATACTGTTTATCTTTTCTTGTAGGGAGCACAAATAAAGGAATAATTTTGAAGCCTTTAAATAAAAAGCCAATTTAAAAATAATTTCTGATCGTCTAAAAACGTCATAAAGAATCTCTGCACGCCACTTCTGATTTGATGGATTATCTCATTTTGTGACGTCATCCATTGTGCACGGGTATCCTCAGTTTTAATGAATGACATATCCACTGTGCATGAGAAAAAGCAAAAGAGATCCAGAGTTTTAGGCGTATATAGATTAAAGTTTCGGACAACTCTAATATTGTGGGTGCTTTTCCAGTTTAGCGGATATTTTCGAAAAAAAACAAAACAAAAAAAAAAAAAAAAAACTGAGAAATATCTGTTTGATGTACGTACTTGTCACGGGTTGAATACCCTATACCAAAAAGCACGTAAATTAATCAAGTAGCTTTTATTTTATAAAAGAAAAACTAATTTCATCGATTAACGAATAGCGTGGAAATACGTCCTCCATTAAGACTTATTCAAGTGATATTAAGGGAGATAACCGAACTTCATAATAAGCCTTAATGAGGGCGTATTTCCACGTTATTCGTTAAAATTTAATTTTCTTTAATAAAATAAAAACTACTTGATTAATTTACGTGCTTTTTGGTATAGGATATATTCAGCCCGTGACAGGTACGTACAAACAGATATTTCTGTTTTATTTATTTTTTTCGAAAGTATCCACTAAACTTGAAAAGCAACCAAAATATACTATCTGTTTAATTGAAAAAAAAAAAAAAAAAAAAAAAAAAAATCAATTAAAACTTTAGGAAATACTTGTTGAAAAATATAAGTGTATATGGTAATTTACGGAAAATAATAGAGTAGAATTTTAATAAAAAATAAAATTAAGTTATGTATAGGAGTAGCAATTTTATGCTGGTAAAGCCAACGGGAAACAATCAGTAAGTCAGTTACATTAACTAAGATGAAAATCTAAAAATGGCAGACTCCGAACAGGAGTTGAATTTTTAAAATAAAAATGCTTGATTATTTTCCGTAAGTTTTGGTGTACGCTAATATTCTTCAATAATAAGTAAGTATTTCCTTAAGTGTTCCAGTTATTTCATTTATAACTGCCATATTTTTCACGGGTGTGTTTACATAGATAAGTGTGGAAAATTCTTTCATGGTATGTCATCATTTAATGCTTAATACTGACATGAGTCTATGACGCATCGTCATTCATTTTTCTTCCCTATCCCTTTTTGGTTTGTTTTGTTAAGTTTGTTGTCCAATATATATTTTGCTTCTACAGAATTTGAACCGAACCAAACAGACTTTTGCCAAACTAAACCTAAAACTTAGAGTTAGTTTAAGATTAGGTTTAGAATTAAAAAAAAAAATTTGGTTCAAATTCTGTAAAAGTACCTTTTTTTTCCTTACTCATTTTTGTCGTCCTTATAGAGTCCTTTGGACTTATATTTTGGCCAATGCCCGTTATTCTGTTATTCTCTTAGTCGTTGGAGTTTTCCAAAATTAATTCATTAGTTTTTTGCAAAAATTGGTATGAAATTATGATGACCAAGACACAGAAAACTTACTCAGTTTGGGGACAAAAATACCTTGTTTGTCTCCCCCACCCGGACAGAGGGTGTAAAATACCACAGAATGGCTATTTTTCTGCAAATATCTAGAATTTCCTTCTTTAGTTGCTTAACACCCATCAAAAAAAAGTTAGGATTAATGATTATTTATTTACATAGAACAAGTGTTTGTGATCCTAGACTTTGGTTTGCACCAACTAAATTGGCAAAAATTGCACTTTTTCACAAATCTCTAGAAAGAAACTTAGTAGACCTCCTCCCCCTCTAAAATCCAACAAAAATTGCGATTGATGGTTGTTTATAGTAGTGATTGCAAGGCCCCCCCCCCCATGTATCATAACAATAAATTACATTAATTCTTTTAAAATAAAGCTAAGAGTATTTTTTTTATTTTAAGTGTGAAAAAGTAAATTAAAGTCAATGACTACACTGACAATATTCATTGAAAAAAAAAAAGTTAAAACATTAAAAATTATTTATTAATAAATAAATAGAATTTAATTTTGAAAGAAAATAAAATGTCATATTTGAATTCTATTTATTTATTAATAAATAATTGTTTTAAACATTTTAAATAATATTTATTAATGAAAAAATGACAAAACAAATACAAATTAACGTTTAATGTTTCAAAATAATTGACGAAATTGCGAAATTAACGAAACTGTTGAATCTCTGAAAATAAAATTTTGAGTGGTGTTTGGTGAGCTAATCCCGCCTGTTTATTACAGAACAGGCCTACCATACGTCCCCAAGTCAATCGTTAGTAGAAATTATCCAATTTTTTAAATTCTTTTTTTTTGTTGTTAGGTTCCGGAGTCTCAAATTTTTCAATTTTTGGTTTATTTTCAATATTATAAAAAAGATTTCTTGCGCTGATGATGACACGTTTATGTATGAGAGAGAAATATAATTATGTCGCATTTTATATTTTACCAGAAACTCTAATCATTAAGATCATATGAAATATTTTTTGTAATTATATTATTTTTTTTAGTGAAAATATTGATTAAACAATGCTTTATTCAATGAATAACATTGCCAATTCAAAAAAGTAATTTTTCTTTGAGTTATAGTGATTTTATTAACACGGAATTTAGGGGCCTTTTTCGTAATATATACGAAATAATTTAAAAAAATAATTTTATTTTAAACATCTACAGTGCTTTATTTTCATAAACTTTTTTTTTTTTTAATTCATACATTCTTCGGCAGATGCGCATAACAAGGAGGAACGCTGGCTTCTGGTGGAAAAAAAAACTTGAAGAAAGTGTCTACGGATGCCTGAAAGTGATACAACAATTTTTTTTATTCATATTAATTTCAGACTTTTTTTTTTCATATCATTTTAGACTTTTCTTTCATCATATTCTAATAATTAACATAATATAGAAAAATAAGTTATTTGATTGTTTTCAAAACTTAAAAATTTTCATTGAAGAAAATAAACAAAATAGAATAATCTTTTTATTTTTTCAAGAAATAATGTTTCTGAGCACCGGAATGTGTTTTTTTTTATTTAATGTTTTTTTTTTAATATTTAGTGAAAATAATGTTTTTGGGGAGGTTTAGGGTTTACGGTTTAGGGGTTAGGGCATTTCCATTTCCAAGAAAAGGTTTTCACTATTATTACAAAAAAAATGTTTTGAAAACAATCAAATAAAAACAAATACATTATTTTTCAAATAGTCTGTATTATTAGATTATGATGAAAGAAAAGTCTGAGGTACTTGTTTAGATATTGACCCTAATAATTAATATGACAAAAAGAAAAGTCTGAAATTAATATGAAAAAAAAAAAAAAAAAATTGTATCACTTTCAGGCATTCGTAGACACTTTCTTCAAGCTTTTTCCACCGGAAGCCAATGTTCCTACCTGTTATGCCCATTCGCCCCTTTTTAACTAATAGCGAATTTAGCTACTAATTATTTTTTCACTGTAAATACTAGGTACGTGCAAAAATGGCCGTCTCTTGTACGGACTATGCTTATTAAAAAGCGCTTATCATTAATTATTTAATTAGTTTCCGTGTAAACTTTGATTGTGTTTGAAAGATAAAAGCCTAAACTTAATCTCTAAACGAAAAAAACTGCATATTTACGTGTGAAAAATAAATTATAATAAAATATGTAATTACGACGGTCAAAAACCCCAAAAATTCAATGAATTTTGAACTTTGAAAAAATTACTTGTAAAAATCCTTTAAAAGATAAATATAAGTTTTTGGGAACTATTTCAAAGATAATTATTGAATTAAAGTCATAAGACACTGAATTAAAAAAAAATAAATCCCACGTTTGACTAAAAATTAGCAAAATTAGCCCTTCAAATGTGATAAATGAATAAAAGCCGCCATAACTTCATCGGAAAAGGACGTTGTTTACAAAATGACATGGCCAAGCAAAATATATGGAAGACAAAAAATGTCATAATTTATCATTTTTAACTTTATATATAAAAATGTAATAATAGTTTATAGAAGTTGAAAAATTATTATCCATTAATTTCTTTATTCTTTTTAAGGTTATAAACAAATTTAAGTACCCTTATTTTGTTATAATAAAAAAGGAAATGCTTATTTAATTATTTGTGAGTGTACGCAATTATTTTTAACTGAAAAGGTTCAGTTTTTAATTTAGTAATACTCTGAAATTATTGATGACGTCTGTTTACCAATGTTTTTCGATTTTTTAGAATTTGAAATAACACTATTTTTTAAATGTTAAAAATATTTTTACGTTACGAACTGCGTCAATTTTATCAATTTGTTTTACATGATTTAAAACTTTAGTTACTCGATTTATTCTTAACGTGTCGTAACGATAAATTACATTGATTCTTTTAAAAATAAAGTGTTTTTATTTTTTATTTTAAGTGTGAAAAAGTAAATTACAGTCAATGACTACACTGACAATTTATTCATTGAAAAAAAAAGTTAAAACAGTTATTTATTGATAAACAGAATTCAATTTTGAAAGAAAATGTCATGTTTGAATTCTCTTTATTTATTAATAAATAATTGTTTTTAACTTAAATATTTATTAATGAAAAAAAGACAAAACAAATACAAATCTTTCCAAATAATTGACGATGAATTGCGAAATGAACGAAATTGTTGAATCTCTAAAAAAAACAAAATTGCGCTGTAAAAGTGAGTGATTGCTAATCCCACCTGATTATTACAGAACGGGGCTACCATACTAATGAAAGTTCATCGTTAGTAGAAATTATTCAATTTTTTAAATTCTTTTTTTCGTTAAGTTCCTGGATCTCAAATTTGTCAATTTTTGGTTTATTTTCAAGATTATAAAAAAAATTTCTTGCGCTGATGATGCCACGTTCCTCTATGAAAGAGAAATATAATTATGTCGCATTTTTTATTTTTCAAAAAACTCTAATCATTAAAATCACATTAAATATTTTTTGCAATTATATTATTTTTTTGGTGAAAATATTGATTAAACAATGCTTTATTCAATAATAATATCGCTAATTCAAAAAATTAATTTTTCTTCGAGTTATAGTGATTTTATTAACACGGTATTTACTGGCATTTTTCGTAATATATACGAAATATTTTGAAAAAAAAATTTAATTGTTAACATCTACGATCCTTTATTTACATAAGTAACAGTTAAAAAATCATGCATTTTTTTTTATTAATATATAAAAATATAACTTTAGTAAAGGTGTATTTTCTTTTTAAAAAATAATACATTTTCACTAAGATTTAAAAAAAAAAATGGTTTCATTATATTCCGTGATTGTTGATTAATAAATATTGAAAATTTCAGTAAAATTGGTTGATTTCCTGAATTTTAGTGTATTTTTAAGTGAAGGGGGGGTCAAAATGTTTTTTCATTTTTGGGAATCGACCATTGATTTACTCATATTTGTATAATTCTCCTTAGAATTTTTTTTTCTAATTGTATATAAAAAAAAAATGTCTATACCTGACAGTCTTTCTTTCCACTATTGTGCCACTTTGGATGTTCGATTTCATTGATCTGTACACTTACAAGTGGGTGTAATTAGCATATACCAACTCTCCCTCATCCTATCGAATTTGCTGTATAACTAAGTGAACTATACTCTAGTCTTGGTGCTATGTTCTAACTTTATTTTTCGATACCCTGTGCTGATGAAAGACTTGATATTAATTGAAGCCTATATCGTCTCAGAAACGATCGTACACGAAACTTGTTTTCTGTTAAGTTCTTGGAACGTATGAATATGTCGTAAAGTTGTTTACATAAGATCTCTCTCTCATATATATATATATATATATACATAAAGTAACCAAGTTCACAATCATCGAGCTTAAATTGGAAGGTTGGTAAACAAAGTATAGAAAGTCTATGCTAAAACATTTTTACACACACAGGGACAATTTATTTGTTTTGTAATTTAAAAAATCAGGTGCTTGTTGGAAGATATAAACAAATGAAATATGGCAGTCAAAAATAAAATAACTCTTTGATATACTTACAAAGAATAATTACAAAAAGAAAAACAAAAAAATACTACAAAAAAATACAACGCAACAATGTAAATATATCAGTAAAATAATTAAGAAAAAAACATTAATATATATTATTATATAAGGGGTTTTTTTTTTCGTTTCAAGAACCCGGGTTTCACTTCGACTGTTCTAACTGAGCCAATATGGGCAACCATGGGGACTGATCTATATAAGCACTAAAATAAGATATAATATATACTTTAAATTCCTCATGAAGTAAAAATACAATATTGATATGTGTTTATCTTTTTAATCTATTGACCTTAAAATAGAGAAATACAGATTTAATTTTGATAAATAAATAATTAAAAAATAAATGTTTATCAATGAATTTGTTTTTACGTTGCAGTAATGATGGACGCCAACTATAACTGCTACATTTAGACATTACAAATTTCATCTTTCTTTTTAGTTAGTTTCAATTTCCTTGCCATATTTAGCAATAAAATTATTTCTAGATTAAATACACAACTTAAAAAATGTATTATATTAAAGAGAAATGCATTTTTCTCAGGTTTTAAAAAACAAAAATTAATAGATTTTCTCTTATATACTTACCAATCCAATGCAAGGTGAAGTTTCCTTGTCTAAGGCCAGGAAAAACATCAGAAACCTTTTTGAATAAGTATTCATAATTGGTAATGACATCTTCAGGAACCCCAAAACGACGAATTTCGGTGTAATTATTAGGGGAAGATTTCAAAGCTTTGTAAGCCTTAATAGTGACAGACATTTTGAAAAAATTCTGTGGTTGAAAACAAGTAACAATGGCGAATAGTCAAGCAAGATCGTTTCTGCGTCAATATGGAGATATAAATAAAAATTATGAGCGTATTCTTCTGCTTCTTATCAATTGGAGAATTTAGACAAGATTGTTGGATTCTATTCCGAGGGAGATCAAATATAAACACTTTTGAGAGTCAATCGAGAAACTTCCTGATAAAACTGGCACAAGCTAAATGACGTAGGTTGTTTTGGTTGTGTTTGAAAACAAACTTCCGATCGAGTATTCGGCAAAGATCGGTTATTCTCGGAATAGACGATATGCCCACTTAAATTATATGCCAGTTCGTTTTTGTTTAATTTTTTTTTAATATAACTATCTTTTTATAACTTTCTGTAAAGTATTAATATCGTTAAAATATATGAATGTTATTCTATATGTTACAAATGTTTTTTTCTAACTTCGTGTCATTCCGTCGATTGCCGTTAAATTACGAAATCTATGAAACTAGCAAGTCATTGGATTTTCCAAAATCGCAATGAGTTCACTATTTTAATACGAGAAATGATGAAACGTCTTATTTTCTGGAAGCATCAGTATTATAAACTAGACACACGGGGTGATTGATTTTAGATTTTCAAATATCTATTTATATACTACTAAAATGATGTGGATATTGCTTCTTTTTTTTTTTTTTAACTTTCACCCCAAACAAGACATATTGTCACTGTAGGGGGGTGGGGAGAGTTTGTTCACATTACATTTAAATTTCGGCATATTGATACCGTCGGGGAAGCAGTTCGAGGAAAGAAGTTATTAGAATAGAAAGCCTTCCGACATCTGGGAACGTCTACAGTGAAGGGGTGGGATTTTGCTGAGTGTCAAGTTGGTCGGGGGTATTTACGTTGAGGGACACAAGTGCAGCAAGTTCATTGGAACACATTCCATTGAAGCACTTGTAGAACAATCACAGGGGCGCAACATTGTGACGATGGGCAGGGGCTGGAGCTTAGTAGATAGTGAGAGACCTATTAGATTAGAGGCTCTTTTTTTGGACCCTTTCCTAGAGGGAGAGACTAGTGGCAGCAATACTCCATGCATGGGCGAATGGTGGCTTTGTACAGATATAGGATACTGTCAGGTGAGAGAAGTTTTCTAGTGCAGTAGAGGGAGCCCACCTTCTTTGCAGCAGCCTTGGCAATATCTTCTATGTATTTATTCCAATTCATGTTACCTGTGAATGTTATGCCCAGGAGTTTAAATGTTGGACTCTCAGGTAAGGTGCTATTAACCATGACAATCGGTGGTTGGAAATATTTCTTATAATTGTTAACAGAAAGGAGCTTTGTTTTGTTAATTATTATCAAGAAAGAAATGTATATTTAATTGAAAATGGATGACGTAATAAAAAATTAATGGTAGTTGCCAAAAAGCTTTGGAAGTGTATGCCTGTTTGAAAACAGCAGCTGTAACTGCTGGCTGCTGCTTTATCAATCAATGTCAAAGTTAAGAAATTATATATTTAATAATACTAGCAAAAATATGCAACCAAGAAACTTGAGAGGTAGGTCTTATGACCACAGAAGAGATACTACACTACCCTCACCCCTCTTAAGGATGAGGTAATGCCTGGGAGGATGGTATCATGACGAACGAACATATATTACACTACCCGCCTCCTCCCTTCCCAATGAAGAAGTAATGCGTGGGAAGATGGTCTCATGACCACAGAAGAGATATTTCACTACCCCTTATCTGAATTGAGCATTGAAAGATAGTACATCAGTCGTAAACAGTATAGTAAACTAAACTGAGCATTAAAAGATAGTACAATTGATAGAAGTAATAGTATAGTTTCGGCTTCAGACAGACAGATACCAAATCTCCATTAGTAATAGATATATAACAAATACTGACTCAATGGGTCACCGATGGTCTAGTTTATATACTACTAAAACTCTATGTTATCTTGTATGTTTCTCCTTGCTTAAGGGATAACGTCATCTATTAAAACTGCTGGGAGTAAGTTCCTTTATGGCATCATAACCAATAAAGTAACAAAAGGTTGATGTCATCCATTAAAACAGAGAACATAGACGATTTGTGACCCTTCTGGTCATGGGTTGATGACAGTGACCTAGAGAGGGGTAGAGGGGAAGTAAGAAAAAGGGGGGGAGAGCACATGAAAAACAAATGATTATTATTAAGAAAAAAATATATAACTAGGTGTCCCTACCTGGCGGAGCCAGGGAGTTAGTTAATCTTGTTCCAATAATACATGAAATAGCAAAGTAATTTAAGGCCAGAAAAATAGAATTTTACAAAGTAATTTATTACTTCTGCAGTTTACGGGCTGCGCTACAACCGACGTTTGTTGGCATATTCTGGCAGGGTACGTAAACGTACCGAACAAAGATTTTATGATTTTTTTGCTGAAAATGCTAACAAACATTAAAAATAAAGGAAAAAACATTCAAATCAAGAAAAAAACAGTCATCGTATAGTAATTTCAATTAAAAGATTTTTTTTTTGTTACGAAGAAAATTAATGAAAAATTAATGGAAAAATATGTATTTTTATTTAAGAAACTTTAAAAATTAAGAAAAAAAACAGTTATCATATGGTAAGTTTCATGGATGAATATTTTTTTTTAACAAAGAAAATATAATATAACAACTGATAGCAAACATTTTTTTAATGATTTTTTTTTCTTGCTACTCCATTTTTATCCTACTGACTAGGTTAGGGTTAGGTTGTTTTTTGTTCGGGTTAGGTTAGGGTTAGGTTGTTTTTTTGTTAGGGTTAGGTTGTTTTTTTGTTAGGGTTAGGTTGTTTTTTTGTTAGGGTTAAGTTGGGTTTTTTTTTGTTAGGGTTAGGTTGGTTTTTTTTTCAGATTTTCTTTAGGGTTAGGGTTAATTTCCAGAACTGGACAAAAGAAAAATGCCCAAGTGACGAAGCCATTCTTGAAAAAGTCAAAACAAAACAAGAAATGTTATAAATAAACTTTAGCATTTCAAATATTAGTTCCGATGGCTAGAGATTAAAAAAAACAAACTAGAGTTGGAATAATTCAAATGGTACTTATTTGAATAAAATACAAAATGTACACTTTGAATTCACAAAAAAAATATTGAATTTTCCGCAAGATTTTTTCCGTGATTGCCAGTTTGTTAGCTGCTGCGATCTGATTGGCTAAGCAGTTTCGGCACCTTTCAGCAGTTTATGTAATCTGATGGAATATGTCGACAAAACGTCGGTTTTAGCGGGGTCTGTAAATTGCAGAAGTACCAAATGGCTTACTTGTTTTCTAAAAAGGAAAAAGCATGTTAGTGGATATATGTATATTTTTATGTATATAATACAAGTATATATAATATGTATGTATAATAATATGTAATTATATGTAATTATGTAATAACATGTATTATATGTAATTATATAATAATATGTATGTATTATAATAGATGACATAAGTATATATAATATGTATGTATAATATATATATAAGTAAATTATTTTTTGTAAATAAATTATTTGTTGTAAGTAAGATATTTATTCCACAAAGAAATCCTGTAAAATGGCTGACTTATTTTCTAAGAAAGGGAAAAGTATGTTAGTGGATATACTTTAATAAGTAAATTATTTTTTGCAAATAAATTATTTGTTGTAAGTAGGATTTTTATTCTATGAACTAATTGAGTAAAATGGCCGAGTTGTTTTATAAGAAACCAAAATGCATTCTAATGGATTTAATTTTATCAGTAAAATATTTTTTGTAAATATAATATTGTTTATAAATAGGATTTTTATTTTACAAAGTAATTCATTAAAACGGCTGACTTATTTTCTAAGAAATCGCAATGCATTATAAAAAAAAAAGTGCCTCCTTCTCTGACCGAAGATGGAAACGATACTACACTATGATTTCAGCCCAAAGGCTGGGAGTCAACAGAAGTAGAATCATTTTCTAAAACAATATAAAGTTTCTATTTGTTAAGAAATAAATCAAAACTTTACATATATCTCCTTAAGAAAAAAGGTGTAGGCCCCCATTCAGGACAATTATATTTTTGATTTGTTGTTTGTAAAATGTTTGCATTTTGTTTTTTGTAATCAAAGTGACACAATAAATACGAAAAAGTCTGTTGTGTGTGGCGAGATATATCACCAGTCATAGCTACAATGCAGAACATATTTTCAAATGACACCAGTCAATCTTAAAATGGTCCCTAATTACTTGCTTCCCCATAAGGAGGGCAAAGTTAGACATGTCAGTTTTTAATGGGGGTGAGGATTCAGCTCCGACGAAAAGGATTGGGAACAAAAATAGAAATTGCTTCCTACTCTAAACAAGAACAGAAATAATACTTCACTTTGATTTCAGTCCGAAATTCTAGAATCAACACAAGAAGAATCTCTTTAGTGAACAATATACATTTTTGCTGAAAATAAATCGAAATTTTACACTTATCTCCCTTAAAAAAAGAAATTTGTGACCCTATTTTGAACAATTGTTTTTTGAACATTGTTTTTTAAATTTTGTCTACTTTTTTTAAGAGGCAAAAGTGTAACAACTTCTATGTCTGCCTCTTTCCACCTCACCAGTTTTCCCCCCTCCTTCTCCTCACCCCACTCTTTCTTCTCCATTCAGCCTATTCCTCTCTCTGGACATACACACACACCATCCTCGAGTGTCTTCGGTCTCTGCAAGTGTTTGTTAGGAAAACCTGACATGAGTATACTTCACCCTACAAGTAAATCCTTACCAAATATTCAAAACAACATAGTATTCAAAGCCCAAATAAGATTCCCTCGACACGGCTATACACTGGCTCATACGAGGAATGGTGCACCTTCTCCTAGTGATGTTACCTCAAGTAACAGCACTTAGCTTGATACTCCACCGGACCAGATGAATTCTTGTCCTAGAACCCGGTAAGACCAAGAGATCACAAGAAAGATATACTACAACGTAGTTAACTGGTCAATTGGGGAAAGAAACATTAATGTTATTTACTTCTTTACTAACTGAACATTTGACAGGTAAAGGAGAACTTTAATTGAATATTCGAATATCTATGTATCTCATATAGTGATCAAGCGTTAGCCCCATGAAAGGGGCCCCTTGATTTCTGAGAAATTCGACTAAAGTAAAATGAAACAAAAGAGAGAAACATATGCATATACACATATATATATATATATCCAGGGTGTTACGGAGCCCTCCAAAAAGGAGCGTGCTCCTGGAGCACGCTCCTTTTTGCTGGAGCGAAGGAGAGGAGGGCTCATTTTATATTCAGTGGGAGTGGAGCGGGAGCAACTTCATTTGGGACTAAAGAGCGGTGATTTTATTGCTCCGCGCTCCTCGCTCCAAAATTATTTGATTTTTTTTCTTTTAAACATTAGCAATAAAAAGGAAAAGAAAAGAAAGTCTCAGAGTTTACTCTGAGTTATTTAAAAAAATTATATCTGGTAAATGTATATGAGATAGGGAGAGAGAGAAAGAGAGAGGGAGAGGGAGGAAGAGACATGGAGAAATAAGGAGAATATTTGAAGTTCTCAGATTTTTACATCTATGTATTAAATTTTTGATGGAACAGTTTTCTTAAGGCAGAAGACAGACAATTTGGCAACAAATGTCTTTAAATACACCAGTGAGTCTATAGATGTCTTTGAAGTTATTTTCTTATAGATTTGAACTTTTTTTGTATTTATGACAAGATGTTTATTGTGATTGAATAAATAAGCCAATTTTTCTTTTAATTCGTGTTTTTAAATAAAGAATTTTAGGTTCAATAATACTATAGGGGCCGTTGGATTTTCTCGCCCATTTCGCTCGGTATTCACCTAAATGTTCGATAAAATCGATTTTTGGGGTGAAATGGTACATTTTGTCCTGACAAAAAATTCTAATTTATTTTTCAGCCTATATTAAATTGAACTTTTATGCCACATTTTTACCCATCGTCTTTTCGGCGACATTTTTTGTTATTCTTAAATTCACGACTAGTATGTTTTAACCTTTTCATGTTTGCTTTTAAATTCGTTAAATTCCGTTAAAACCTACTTTTGTAAATAGAATGTTCAAAGCTTTTTTTTTGTGTGTAATAAAATGTTAAAGCAGTAAAAATATCTTTAGTCCAAGGAAAAAATATATTTAGTCAAAAGAAAAAACAATAAAAACCAATATGGCCGCCAGCGATTAAAACCTGGAATTAAAGTTAGATTCTCAACACTTTAAAAAGTAAATGAGAATTTTATTTCAGGACCAAAAATACAATTAAGACCAGCAATCAGTTTCATCCTAAATTTGGATGAATACCAAACGAAATGAGTGAAAGAAAACAGCGGTCCCTGTTCTACAATTAACTTAAATGTTTAAACTTAATTAAGTTAAAGAAAATATCTTAAATTTTAATTTAAAAAAGCAAATAATTAGACTTTCTGACTAATTTGTTGTTTTTTTAGAACAGAAAGTAGATTAGATATCCTTCTTTATCTTAAAAAATCTATTATCGAATATTAAAATTCTAAACAGTTTGCTTTTGTTAGAGATTTTAAATATAGACGTTTCACCTTTTTTTTTTAATTTTTAATTTTAATAAATGTTTTTGCCCGACCTAGGAAAACTTGCTCCAGTTAAAAAATATCGGGTCAAATTTTCCTTTCCTGAAAAAAATAGGTTGTTAATGTAATGAAAATTAAAATTGTTTTAAAATACTTCAGGGATTTTTCTATTTCTATTTCTATTTTATACCTCAGGAAACGAAAATTTACGTATAATCCTATACTTCGTCCGACATGTTCTCCTATAACTCTCAAAATATTAGCGAAATTTTGTCAAATATTATCTTACGGTCTTACACTTAAGGTGACATCCCAACCCATATCGATGAGATCCTTTGACGCCCACCCCTATCCTTCGATCATTCATTGGCAGAATAGAACGTTTATGAAAGAAGGTATATTTTCATTATGGAGCGCTGAAAAAGAGCCGTTCCTTTTTTATAGGAGTTGGAGCAGGAACGGCTCCTTTTCGAAAATGGGGAGCGTGAGAGGAGCCAGCTCCCATTTTGGGCGTTGGAGCAGGAGCGGGAGCAGCTCCAAAAGTAGTGGAGCGCGTAAAGCCCTATATATATCCAAGTTAAAAAAAAGCCAAAATAAACTCCACCAGAAACAAATACAATTGTGATTTTGGATAAATCAATAGATGAAACAATCGCATACATATAGAAAGGGATCGGAATAAACTGATAAGAAATTGACATCGACCAGACAAGGAATTGCTTTAATAATTATTTACAAGAATATAAATTTACTGTAAATCCAGTAAATATGTACTATTGTATTTTTTAGATTTGTACAAAGAAACCATTTTAATATTCATAACCTTTGAAATTTCATTGAACTTCTTACATATCAAGACAAAATAGACATACTCCTTAATTTAGTTCAAGCAAAAGGGGATCAATTTGCGTTCTATTTCTAGCAAATTTAGATGTGACATGATAGTCATTTGCCAACTTTATGTTAACGGCACCATATTTGATTTTTGTTTTTTTTGGTTTTCATTTAACTCTAGTAAGTCAGTTCCAAGAACTAAAAGGATCTCATTATATGACTAACACTTGATTTCTATATAATATATATAGATATCCGATTGTTCAATCAAGATTCTCCTCTACCTAACCTATTAAATGGATTTCACTACGAGTCCTAATACGATTCAACAGACATTATTAAGCAGTATTTATAGATCTCTCTCTGTCTTCCCCCTCCCCCTGCTCCACTGGCCAGTGGTTTGGAACAACAACAAGGCGAATAAACCACTTCTTGTCTTCAACCGTTTGTCTCGTCTTGGTCTTTATTTCCCGGCTATGAACATGTTTTCAGACAGGGTTTCCTCAGTCAGGCAAGATCACAAGATACATGCCAGAGCAAATGTCTAGCAAGGTATGTTATTAACATTCATGTATTTTAATTGATTGTGACTTGTGAGACATTAGACCTCCCCAAAGAGGGGAGGTGGATATAACAACAGCATGAAGATGAATTATAAATTGAGAGCAATAATGTGAAGCAAGACGGTTTGTGCTTTCAAAGTTCTAAAAAAACTCAATGTAAAAGTTAAATAGTAAATGTCTGCAGTAATTCCTTGTGAGGAATTTATATCTTTAACATGTGAAAATGGTTCTTAGCCATTAATTTTTGAAATGCATAAAATGTCAAAAGGTTCAGTGTTCTATATGTATGTGAAATTTCATATACATGTATGTATAATATATTAGGTTATTAGACATTAGTAGACTCTTATATATGTGAAAAGTATATATAATTAGAAGTCATTTCCTTAGATGAGAACTCAGATGTGGAGAGAAATGATATGAGAATGATACGATGGATGTGTAATGCAAGTCTTAAAGACAGGCTTAGTTCTGATGACCTCAGAAGAAGATTAAATCTTGACAGTATAGGGAGATGTGTGCAGAATAGGAAACGTTGATGGTATGGCCATGTTGAAAGAATGGATAAGAGTTCTTGGGTTAATAGATGTAGGACAGGTAACAAGTTCAGTTCACAAGGGAAAGCCAAAGAAATATAGGAGCAAGTGATAAAAATTGGACTTCAGGTAAAGAGGGATAAATAAAGACCTGCCCAGAGATAGGTTAGTTTGGAAGTCAATTTCTAAAAGCCATCGAACACATGCCGGCATGTAAAACGGAATTAAACCGATGATGATTTTTTCGTCAAGACCAATAACTTAATTTTTGACTTCTTCCTTTACATTACAACTTTACGACTAACAGTTGTGATAAAATAATAACATTATATGAATTAAAAATATCTATCTATCTACAATATATATGTTTATATACTAATGTTGTTGGTTATCTTGACATCTTGTTTGTCTCGGTCCACTATGGATGACGTCATTCATAAAATCAGGTGAAAGATATTGAGAAGATGTTTTATTATGTCAGAAATGAATAATGTCATCCATTAAAACAGAGAATATAGACGACCTGTGATCAGTGACTATATATATATGTGAAAAAACATTTTATTATTAACTTTCAGCGTATCGACGTTTATTTTCACTGCTGCTTCTATGTGTACTACCATCACACAATCTCGACAATACACTGCCTCCATATTACAACAAGGGAGAGCGTCGCCATTGGAGATCGCTCCTAAACGGTTGGCGTAGCGAAATACTAAAAAATATATATATATATATAACAATGTCAGATTCTTATTTTATTGACGAAGGACGGATATCAACGTCCGAAATATTTGATTTATTGTATAAAAAAAAAATCTTGGCATCTTATCGATTTCTTAAACAAAGTTGTATTTCATATATATATATATATATATATATATATATATATATATATATTTATTTATATAGTAAAATGCATGATATGTCATGAAAATGAAATGCCATGATAGACAAAATATGTGAAAAAAGACAAACGGAAAACAGATTTAAATACAGGAGAAAAACAAGAAACAAAAGATTTGACCGGTTTCATTCGTATCAACAAACGTCTTCAGAAAAAGTGAAGATTTGAAAAAGACTCCAATACATCAACATAAATAACCTCACTATGGCCAGTTTAGATATCAAATCTCTTTATACTAATGTACCTATATTCAAATGCCTTAGATTCCTCAAAATTCATCTCATTAAGTTCAAAATCAAGCTCCCCCTCCCACGACCGAAAGCATTAAACTATGCCATTTAATCACACAACAATGCCATTTTACTTTTAACAACAAATTATACAAGCAAAAATGTGGGTACTTGTTCGTCTTTTACCATAGTCCGTTTTTCACAACTTTTTACTGACCATTTTTTTGTTCTTTTTTCGGTGTACACTTACCTATCAGGCTGCTAGAGAATTCCGGGGTTTTGGGAAATTTTTTTCAAATATTTTACATTTTAGGAGGGGGAACAGTTTCCAATGTAAATTCAACGTAGACTGATCCCCCTCTTTTTAACCATCTCAAATTATCTATCAGGCTGCTAGAGAATTCCGGGGTTTTGGGAAATTTTTTTCAAATATTTTACATTTTAGGAGGGGGAACAGTTTCCAATGTAAATTCAACGTAGACTGATCCCCCTCTTTTTAACCATCTCAAATTATCTATCAGGCTGCTAGAGAATTCCGGGGTTTTGGGAAATTTTTTTCAAATATTTTACATTTTAAGTAATTGTAAGCAGAAAATGAATTTAAAAAATTTGGTCAGTCTATGTTGAATTTACATTGGAAACTGTCCCCCCTCCTAAAATGTAAAATATTTGAAAAAAATTTCCAAAAACCCCGGAATTCTCTAGCAGCCTTATAGGTAAATGTACACCGAAAAAAGAACAAAAAAATGGTCAGTAAAAAGTTGTGAAAAACGGACTATGGTAAAAGACGAACAAGACTGATCCCCCTCCTAAAATCTCAAATATTTGAAAAATATTCCCCAAACCTCGGAATTCTCTCGCGACATGATAGGTAATTTTAAGCAGAAGAAGAATTTCAAAAATTTGAGATGGTCAAAAAGAGGGGGATCAGTCTACGTTGAATTTACATTGGAAACTGCTTCCCCCTTCTAAAATGTAAAATATTTGAAATATTTTTCCAAAAACCCCGGAATTCTCTAGCAGCCTGATAGGTAAGTGTACACCGAAAAAAGAACAACAAAATGGTCAGTAAAAAGTTGTGAAAAACGGACTATTGTAAAAGACGAACAAGTACCAAAATTTGGTTTACCCATGGGATCCCCTCTCAGTGGAGTCCTTGCCTGTCTTTTCCTAGAATTCTTACCCAAAAACTCCCGCTACTTTAGATACATAGACGACATACTCCTTATTTACCGACATCACATTTATCTCCCCGACATAGTCAACAAAATCAATAAAATAGAACACACCATTTCTTTCACCTCCGAATTAGAAAATAACCACATCCTCAACTTCCTTGACATCACTCTTCACAACACCCCTAACAGCCTGAATTTCTCAGTCTTTAGAAAAACAACTAATAAAAATGATCTTATACATTTTTACTCCGACCACAACAACAGTATAAAATCCGGAATGATCATAGGATCGTTTCTCAGAGCTCTCAGAATTGCCAGCCCCGCTTACCTCCGCAATGAAGAAACCTACATCCAGAAAACCTACCAAGCTTTAAAATATCCTCAATCTTTCATCTAAAACGCTAAGCGCAAAGCCTTCAACATCCACAACAAAAAAAGACTAACACCACAAAAATATCCCCTCACAACATTACCAGCACAACTAATACCAACACGATGGAGGAAAATAAATCTTACATAGTTCTCCCCAATAATCCTATATCTATTACCTTACAAAAACAACTAAAATCCGACATAAATATAGTAACACCAACCTCTAAAACAATTAAGGATTTACTCAACACCAAACCCCACTCCCGACTACCCCCTAAAGACACCTCTTCCCTTGCCGGCATTTACAAAATAAAATGGGATGCATGTTCGATGTTTTACATTGGTGAAACGGCCAGAAACATAAAATCTCGCATATACGAACACAAACGGGACTTCAAACATGACAATTCCACTAACGCTCTAGTAATACATAGAAACACTTTTACCCACAATTTTGACCTTACAAACCGCACTCCTCTTAAAACTGAACACTCTCTCTAACGTTGGAAGTGCATTGAAAGCTCAACAATACTTCTATCATCACCATCAAACATTAACCTCAGACTCAGATCCTATACCTTAAGCAAACATCTGGCAAAAACCGCATTGAAGCAATGCAATATATTAGGCCACTATGATCCTGATTAAAAAAACAAAACAAAAAAACGTCCCTCTACACTCTTTCTATGCATATATGTGCTAGTTTATGTATGTATGTTTAATTTACATATATATATGTAAATTCATTTTTAAATACTATGCAGGGTTGTCGTGCTGCTGTTGTGTGTATGTATATACATGTTCAGCTCTACTTGTTATTGAGTACTATGAAATAAATAATGTAAGGTTCACAAATTCATTCTTTCTCGTTTGCTCTGATGGGAAATGTGGTTGGTGTGTGTGTGTGTATATTTATGGATATTTACATATATAGTTATATGCATGTATATATATACGTTCCATCTATAGTGCTTATCCTGGCTAAAAATAACTGTCTCCCACCCCCCTCCGTCTCTAACGCCTCTCTGCTGGAGTCTTCACTTGTCTTTTCCAGAGAAAAAACATCACCTACTTGCCTAAAATATATCTCATACTTGTTAACATTTATGTGCGTTTTGTTCCTTTTCCCATGTTTGTGTCACTATCAAAATAAAATTTTTCAAACTAATCTCTCGTTTCTTGTTTTTCTCTTATATTTAAATCTGTCTTTGTCTTTTTTCACACACACACATATATATATATATATATATATATATATATATATATATATATATATAAAGATAGATGAAAGAAGAGGGACAAACATGTACGAATGACAAATTTAAACCATTTCACTATAGGTGCTATCCACTAAAAGTGTACTTTTAGTTTCATATTTTATATATATATATATATATATATATATATATAATAAATATTTGTTATTGTTTATTATCTATGTACGTATACGTTTCGTCCTTAATATACGGGACTCATCAGCATAGAGATATGACTATTCACTACTTGTCATGCGATTCAAAACCCCGGATCACGAGTATTTTGCAACTCAAATCCGACGCCTTAACTACTCGGCCAATTTTGAATAGCGAATAAACTGTGATAATTTTAACACTTTATCGGCGGCTTAACGTCTGAGAGCGTTCTACTTTTTTTAATGAAAGGAACGATGTGTGTGTGTGTATATATATATATATATATATATATATATATATACACACACACTAGCAGGACCCGTGTCCTGGTGTTGATCGGGGGAAATCTTCAATACTTATTTTAATTAAAAGAAAATCAATAGTAAAGTATAAAAAAAAGAACAGAAAAGAAACTATTTCACTGTAAGCAATTTAGGTGATTAAAATAGGATTAAATATGGACCCGTGTCCTGGCATTGTTGTGTTGGTTTTCAGCATCACAATTTATATTTATTAAGACTTTTTTCTATACAATTTATTGGCGGTAAAATCTGTTTTGGAGGCATATTTCACATGTTTTCTCCTTGGAAAGAATCGGACTCTAAAAGAGAAAAATGAGAGCCTGAAAATTAAATAAAATGGAAAGATAAGATTGATATGTACACAAGTTTAGTAACACTGATTTGTCCAACTTAGAGGAAAAAAAAGATTCATATTTTGGTGCAATTGTAGATCAACATCCTCTACTACCCCCCCCCCCAATTAGATTTTCCTTTTTTTTAGGCGATTACATGTGAGCACCATGAAAAACTTAGTTGAAAAATCTTTACTTTCATACCCGACGTAGTTTACCCTCTCAAAAGCTTAAAATTCTACTTTTTGTTGCCATTACATGTAAAAAGCCTGAAAAAATATTCGAAAAAAAATGGAATTAAAATTTTTTTTAAAATAATTTAGATTTTAAGGTAGGGGATCACTTTGCTATATAAATTTAACATAAAATGGGCACCCACTTCCTGCCCAGTTAGTAGTAAATCGAGATGTATAACTGAATGGTTTCTTAATTTTGGGACGGGAAAATTGTGGTGGGGGCAATTTAGTTTTTTTCTATTTTAAATATAAATGAGTGGGGGTAATTAAAAAAAAAAAATCTTTTTTGGGGGTGGGTGCCCCCCCACCCACCCCCAAAAAAGATTTTTTAAAATTCTAAAATTAGCCACTACTTGCCCCAAAAAAAAACATAAAGAGGGAGTGGAAACCTTTTATGAGGTCAGAAATGATGAAATAACAAAAGGATGACGTTATCCATAAAAACAGATAACACAGACAACACGTGACTGTAAAGTCAATACATTTCAAAAGTCTTGAACTTAATTTTTTTCTTTTATTTTGACTCACTTTTAATCATCTTCGGTAACTATTGTAAACATGTTCGTATAGTTCGAATCAAATATGGGAAGTAATAATGTAAGAAGATCTTTTTAACATTGAACAGAAAAGGAAATTTTTAATTTTCAGTATATTGTGCGACAATTCAATTCAAATGTTTGTTATCTTGTTTGTCTCCGTGCACACTGGATAATGTCACATTGATATGATCATGTAAATAATGATCGCGGAGCCTGAAAGTAGTATTATTCATTATAAATATTTAAGGTTGCAAAAACTTAAATTATAACTAATTTGTTATGGGAATGTTGCTTTAATTAAATACTAGCTGTACTGACTCAGCGTTGCCTAGGATCTATTACATTAAAAAAAAATTGTAAATATTTCTATCATCTTTTTTGCTAGGCTCACTATCTAAGCTAAAAGTAATTTATTTTTGATTTAATAAGAACGAAGCAAGATATAAGTAAAAAAAGAATGAATAAGTCAATAATCAATCAATGGCTAATTTACAAATGAAGCTTTGCTTTTGTTTATAAAGTAAAGAATGGGAAAATGTAATTGTAAGTAAACCTTGAATGATAAATAAAAGCAAATAAGGATTGACAATTTTTACTTAAAGAATTAGCTAATTTTTCTTTCTAGGTGATTATATAAAAATGTCTTCATATTACCAAAATGCCAGACCTGATTAAGTATTTTAAAATAAATTGTAACAAAGTCTGTTAGTTTATTGCAAATAACATGGTACAGCAATAACAAATGAAAGTTGGCTAGTCATAATCAAAGTTTGAATAATCAGTTAAATGCTATTTAGATCCAACTTTTAAAATCCAGTCGACATAATTTTATAAGTTGGAAGAAAGAAAAAAAAAGATGTTTTAATTATTGTTTGTGCAACCAATGTTCACAAAGACGGAGTGGGTAACATTAAAAAGGATATTTAATTAATGTTTATTAAATTATAGTCATGGATTAGAATTCAATTATTTTTCTTTGTTGATTTGAAGCTAAAATAAAATAATAATTGCTGATTTTGATACCTGTGGCTCATAGCTTCTTGTTTTATATTTCAAGTAAAGTAAGATTTTTCCCTATTAAAAATAGATAAATAAACAAATCTGTTTCGTCATTCATTTTCGCTCTAAATTGTTCTGTTTAAAAAAAAATTCTATTTAGCTATTTAGTCCAGATCAATAATTCAATTCTTTTGTCTTATTAATAGAAAGTTGGTGGAGCTTTTACCCTCTTATTGGCATGTATTAAGACTGCCACTCATTACACTGGGATCATTTATTTAGTAAGATATGTAAGTATTGGTTCACCGGTTATTAACACTATGGATGTGCATTATAGTAATAATATATCACATTTACTAACAGTAACACATGACTTACAAATTTTTCAAAAGGGGCACACCTAATTATTTAATGTGAAAAATTTCTCACCAATCATCAGTAGTATGATTCAATCATTTTATCTACCTATTTATCTGCAACAAAAATACCAACATCACCTGTTCCTTTTTCATTTCCAATCCAATACAGCTTATATCCTATAAGGTGATGGAAACCCGTGTTTTTATTGAGACACCGGCTCTAGTTGATTTCCCACCAAGGCTTAAGAGTGCTTCAATTTGTTTTTCCATAAAAAATGAGAAGTATTCACTGGTTTTGTGTTCCGTCACCCATCACGGAGTCCAACTTCTGTTGAGAATATACCAAGGGGGGATTCCAATCGCTTTGATTGAAACTGGAATATAAAACTAGTATTCTCACACCAAGAAAAATTTTGAATCACTGCTAGTTTCAGAATTAGTACCCAGAAACTAATATTTAGTAATATGAAGCAGTGATCAAACCTTTCATACCTTTGGCATGATCGACCCTTAGTCACTGCTTTCTAGCATTTAAAAGTTACAGAGGAGATGGATGTCTGATCGAATAAAGATCAGGTTTAATGGTACAATTGAGATTAACTTTCTTTTGCTAGGTCCTGTGGCGACCAGCTGCTCGGCCAGATCAGGCCTCTCATCTAGCTCAAGTAGAGTGTTGCAAATCACATGACCATTTTGGCAACCAAGACATGGACTGCTCATCCACTAGACATCATGGGTTGCCACCCACAACCAACAGATGGCCCCGTTAGGGTGAGGGTCTTACCCCTCTGCAGAGGTGCAGTCAGCATATTCTACAGCTCTGGTTGACAGCATGTAAAATGAAAACTGTTTAGCGGAACTTGAACATGAATATGGAAATCGTTTTTATATAAAACTGCTGCACTTCAATATTATCAACCCGTCCTTAGACAGGGATTCCAGCTAGATTTATGGATCCCTCGTGATAAATGTGCACTCTAGTAGTGTGGTCCATGTTAATGAAGCTGTTAAACAACGGGGATCGAATTTCAATTTTCCTTAGTTATAAATCTCATTTTGCATATAAGGGGATAATACGATTCATACTTTAGTTTTGTTGCCATCAAAGTTATTCCCCCTGAAGAAATAGCACAACACAATAAGTTGTTTAAAAATGATGCTTTTTTCTTTCGCATGTAGAACAACTGACAATATCTGGACAACAACTGACAATATCTGGACTGTTGTATAAACTCTGTAAACTTTGTTTGTCAGACTGTCTCCCCATCTGAAGTGACCTCGTCGCCAGTTGATGTTGTGGTATATTTGTGAGATATGGGACAAACATAAAGAATGAATACGCTTCTGTATAGATCAACAAGTAATATTTATTATATATTTACAACTGAAGAAGAATTACTTTTATAATGAGGACATTAATTGATGCCGCCATGCAGTACACATCAATAAAAATGTCGGCTAGTCTGCAATGTGCAAGTGACATAACTTTGCTTAAAATCTCTTTGAGGCAAGGAAGATACTTTGGACAAAAAGTTACTTCCATTTAAATATAAATTGTTTATTATTCTTAGGTGGTATATAGCCACCTAATGCCTCCCCTTTGAGCTATTAATGTTTTTTTTGCCTGACCTGCATTGGATTTGCATGGTTTGGGATGCGAACTGACCTCCTTGTTAATATCTTCAGTTGAGTCCTAGGTTGTTCCTTTGCATGACTGGAGTGCGTTGTTGAGGCAAATCAAATGTGTCCAATAGTATCTCCAGTTAGAAAGTATCATTTTGCATGTTGGTTTCTGTGAGGGTTGTAACTGTACATACAAATATATAAACATATACACATACCTAACTTCATATAAATAGAGATTAGATCTAAAAATTTCTTTAGGATACATAACTTAGGGACTATGTATGAATTAAGCTTTGATCGATACAGGTACTAAAATACAAACTTCTGAAGAATTTTCACATAAAATCGTTTACAATAAAACATTGTTATATCAGTGAAAACAAGGAAAATGAAAAGTCTACAAAAACGGAAAAGTCTTAGTGTGGTAGACTGAAGATGACCTGGCTTGAGTACGTAATAAGCGATATGACTGCATGAAACCTGACTGATGTCAACCCTTTGGACCGGACTGCATAGATGGCAGGCGTGAGAAGTTGCCCACTCCTATGAGTTTGTGACACTCGCAGACTCTAAATACCAAAACCAGATGAAGATGATGGAAACAAAATGGTTGACAGATTTTCCAAATGGCAATTTTATAGTCTGTGATAAATTACCATTCAGACAAAGAGCCATGGAATTTGAAACACTTTAGTCTAATGGACATTTTAAAATATCCATCGGGACACATGTGACATTTTGTTGGGAGTTCTTCAAGCCCCATCAGATGTACCGGAAGATTTTCGTTGACAGAAAATACATAAGTCTCTTGTTGACATGTTGTAAGTAGACAGATTCATGGACAGTGACGTCTCAGCAGTGGTGTCAGTTGTAGAGATGTTCATCTTTGCACCTCTTTGTGGCTGCAATAATGGAAGAAATTAAAAAGAACAACGAATAACTCCATTATTTGATCTGGGTTCTGGTTCACTTTTTTCAACAATTACATCTAGATGAACTGCATTTTCCTCTCCAACACCCGTAGGGGTGGTAACAGCTTCGAAACCAGACGTCTGCTCGCTTTGATGCCGAGCACCCAAAAGACTGAACTCATCTTGCTTCTCTATCGATTTTATGCTATGACTAAGCTTCCTGTACACATTACCAATGCAAAATTTATTTTTCTTACTTAATCCAACCGTACACAGAATTTGCCATTTTAACACTATTTTTACACATCTCAGGCCAACATCGCTACACATATTATCCCAATGATAATATGTGATATATCATTAAGTGTTAATAAGGGCTCTATTTTTTAAATGTGAAAAAAGTCGATTTTTCAAAAAATAAAAAATAAATTTAAAAAATAAAAGAAATTGACCGATGAAATACACATAAGACTGATGTGTTTTTTCTTTTTTTATAAAATTAAATTTTATTTACAAAAAAAATTATACAAGATATTCAGGATTTTTTATCTGATTGTGAAGAGTCTAACACTTCGATAACTGGCCGTTTGTGTCTTCGCTCGGGCTTTTCGACGTGGAAATTACTTTCATTAACTCCGCCCAAATCATGTACTTCCTCATCTGTTTCTTCTTCCGAAGATGATTCATTGCTTTCATACTCAAACATAGCCAAATTCTACGAAGGAAACAAAAACAAGATAATTAGTGACATAAAAACAAACTAATTAAGAAGAGTTCCAAGGTCGAGACAAAAAGGTGTTATGTCTGTGAACTTGTGAGTTAGTTCGTGCGATGGACAAGCTGTCGCTATATTTAAAAGTCCATGACTGTGACTTGTGTTGTTTACCAAGATGTCGGTAGCCAGGGGCTATGGCCTAAAGTTTGTTTGCCTGTCAAGAATGTGTAACACCGTGAAGTGAATGACATAGGTTCCTGTGGAAAGTTGAGCTCTCACGGTATCTCAATGAGGACAGTGCATGGACGCTTGCTTATATAGATAACGCGAACAGGTGCTATGCTCTAGGAAGTGATTCTCTCTGATTGGTTGAAGTCCGATATAGGCAACCAATTAAAATTGAGTATTTTGATCCAATCAGTATTTCAACCAAGAAAACACCAACTGTTTCTCTGCAGTTGTTGTAACACGGGTTCCACAAATTAAAACTAGCTGAAGTATTTTCCTACACTAGTGTACACCCTCCATAAAAAATGATGCAAAAAAAAAAAATAAATAAATAAAATAAAAAATGCTTCACCAATGTTCACACTTAATATTCATAAAAATCATAGAATTATGTCAATAATTTAAATTTTCATATATACATTATTATCATCATTTCTGATGACCTAAAGAAGAAAAAATACCTACTGTTAACTTTAGAATGAAGGATTTTTCCCTCGAATTCATTTCTGATGGCAGGGAGTGTCTGACTTGCTATTTGCTTTCCACTGTAAATCTTTCTAATGTTTTTTTTTTCTTTCAATAAGATAATCAGGGACTGTAATATTGATAGTAAAAACAAATCAAAACAAAAAGGGAGTAATTTCTGATGACCTAAAGAGAAACAAAAAAAGCACAAACCATTGACTCTCCCTTTTAAATTTTCTTCTTTTGATTATTGGGTGGATGAGCGGTCGGCCAGACATTTAAATAAATGACGCCAGACTTTAACATCAAAGGCGTTAGTGGAAATGAATAAAAAAGAAAGAAAAAAATCTCAAACTGGAAAGTTAAAAAAAGAGGAAAAACGTATAAAAAGCAAAAAAGAAGAAAATGTCTCATTATGGAAATAGATTGGTGTTCTCCCTTCCATTATTGGTTGGGAAGATTTTTGTGTGACAGGACGAATATATATTTACAAATAAATACACATTGCTCTTTATTATAGTGGAGGATGAGGCCAAAACTCAAGAGCTGATCGCAGTTTGTTATGATGATAGTAAACTGATACTTATGTTCAGATTCTATAATAGCTGCTGAGTCAATCTCTGCTACTCTCTTGTTGGTTTGTCTTAGGCATTCCATTATGCTTTTTTCATAAATGAAGAGAACTCGCTGACATCAAAGCTGAGATCAGGCCTAGTCTGTGTAGGAATTCAATTCAATCTGCCATTTGCTTATTTACTGGTTGTCTCCTCTGCTGGACTCAATCTTCCGAAGGTGCAGGGATATTCTATAGATTTTTCACATATCTGTCCTGGGAGATGATAATTTTTCACTGTGTTGCTCAACATCTAGACACAGATATTTGAACTTTGTAGAACCTTCAGATTTCACTACAAAAGGTGTTTTTGATCTTCGATAACAGATCTTGAATAGCGCCAACAAAAATCATCGACATGTGTAGAGATGATCCATTGCAATTTTCCATTATGAAACCATGAAAAGATAGCTTAGTCACACTTTGACACTTCAGCTCACAGTTGCAGTAACAAACCTTTCACTATAAGGTACCAGGATCTTGAGGCATCAGTCAGACCAAACACGCTCTTTGAGAGCTTCCAAAGCCTCAGGTGGGGATAGTAAATAAATTGTTGTCAATTTCCATACCTTAAAGAAATACCATCTTAAAATTATTTGCTGTTTGTAAAGGCAACATCTGACTCTTTTGATCAAACATAATATGGGAACCACCAGAAACACATCTAACATGTCTCATTATTTTCTGCATTTAAAAAAAAATTTTTTTTTTTACATGGCATTCATTGTCAAATCCTCTACTGTAGCTTTCACTAGCCTCTCATTGTCATCAGAGAGGTTGACAGTTTTTAGGGATCGGTATGCCAAAACTGGTTCTGGTAGGCTTATCTCATAGTCACTCAATTTGCCAATCAGATAATCCAATTCAATCAGATAATTGTTGATTGAGCTATATTTTGGTCTCATATTTTTCAAAGTACGCATATGCTACCAAGGCAGCAAAGTAAGTATCGATCTTTTCATATAGAGCCGTCATCCCATATTCACCATTAAATGGCTCTGGCTGGCAGTCAATTTGCATAAGGGAGATAACTCAATTGACAACTATTGACTGTTAATGCCATCTGAATTAACAGAGTAGGAAGAGACGACGACGATTCCTGTTATTAGTGTTGATTATTATTTTTACAAGTGTACACACTTTGTCAAAAATGATGGAAAAAAAATTATGGTTCGCTAGTCTTCGCACTAATATTCATAAAAAATAATGTCTCAGTTGGTGAAGTTAAAAAAATAAAACGTCTTAAACTGTAAAGTTTTAAAAAAAGAAAGAAAAAACAAATGTATCAATTGGTATAAAAAGAAGGAAAAAAAAAAGGAATATCTCATCATGGAACTAGAGTCATGGATTTAAAAAAAAAATCATTTTAAATGCCGGGCAGGGTGACAGTGATATGTTGGACTTGCTATTTGCTTTTTCCCCTTTTACTAAACACTAGAAATAATTTTTTCCATCAGTTTTTTTTTTTACTCGTAAAATTTTGTGATGGGGTGGATATATATTTATTTATATACATACAAATGAATACACATTGGTCTTTATTATAGAGTGGAGGATTTTATTTTAATTTTGTTATGATTGTCGTTTGTTACTGAAAATAATGAGGGCTGCGACAAATAGCAAAGTTAATAAGTAAAACCAATAAACATTAGAAAGTTTAGCAGAAGAAATATAAACCGCTCCTATCCCTCTAGTAATCATTATCACCACCATATTTGATTTAACGTCCATTTTACATGCTGGCATGTGTTGAACTAATTGACTGATTTGTTTGTCTGGATTTACGGCTGTCAATCCTCGTTGATGTTGCAACGGCATTTACTATGGTCAGGTTCAGCTGGCTTCTTCCCTACATCACAAATGATGGTAGCCCATACATGGTAGTCATGAGCAAGATCGCACGAGATGGCTAACCAATCGCGATTCCGCGACCGATGAAAGACCATCTGTGAACCTGAGAACTCAGTCGTTCACAGATATGCTTGCACCATCCTTCATGGATCCAATGTACTATATCTCTCTCTATATATCTATAAGTAGATATCCCAAACTGATTTTTTTTCAATATACACAAAATATTTTTTAGGTATGCATATATAGTGCTGCAATATTAAAAAAAAACAAAAAAAAAAAAATTAAATTTATCTTGGTCTCTCAATTAGTACCAGAGTTATGGCCATTCAAAGTTGGTCGGACATCATGTTTTGTGTGATACTGCACAAAAGGCCAACTTAATCAGTGAAGATAAAAGTTTTAAATAAAGGAAAACTTTTTATAAATATAATGCCACAGTTCATTAAAAGGAACATTATATAGATGGAATTAATAATTCTTAGATATACCTAGTCTTAAACATTGGTAAAAATCACATGCCATCACAAAAATTGTGTGGAAACGATACAGAAGAGCAACTTTGACTATTCATAGAAGTTTTATTTTAACAGCTAACACATTGAAACTTATCATTATGATTCATAACATCATATAGATTAAGCTAAATTTTTTTTTTCATTAGTATATCCATAAAAACCTCTTATTTCTAGCACATAAACATGGCCTGAGGCCCAATTTGGCAGAAAAATGGCTCAAATGTACATCTTACCGAACCTTTTTTAAAAAGTTACTCATTAAAGATACAAGCCTGAAACTTTTATACTTGACTAATTTCAGGATGAGGAATTTAAAAAAAAAAGAAAAAAAAAGGTTGTTTTCTTTTTTATTGGAAGATTTTGCTGAGTTATCCAACTTTCGGCATGTAAAAAAAATATAAAGGAATTGCCATCGAAACCTGGAAATCTTTTATAGAAAAGAAATCAGCGGTCAATTTTTAAACAAAGGCTTATTATAAATTTCTTGAAGACCTATAACGGTCAGCCAGACTTTGTCAGTGAAGTGATTAAAAATCTTGTTCCTGGTTATTTTTATTTTTCTTTCCTCCGATACAGGTTAAAAAAGTCATGGATTAGAGCGGCCTCATTCTTCAATTTTTTGGTTCAAGAAATCATTTGTCTTTAGCAAAGATACTTTTTCCTTGTTCAATTTTAGTCCTTCATTCTCCAAGAACTTTGTTTTTTTTCTTAGTTCTTTATTTTCTGCAAGTATTTTGCGATTATATTTTTTCAAATTATAATTTTTTTTGTACGTTTTGCTTTGAATGACATTTTTCTGTCTCTTAACTTATTTATTAAGTTTAGAAAGTTTCTTTAGAAGCCTTGCTCTTGATATTTTAAGTTGAACATTTTCCTTGCTTAGGCTAGATATTTTCTGATAAGCCATTTTATACTGTTTTCTTGTTGTTTGGAAATTAACAGCCATGTTGAAAAGCTGATCCTGGGATTCTTTAAGGGATTGTTCAAGTGTCGTCATCATTTGGCAGCAACGGATGGTTGTTCTGGAGAGGCTTAATTAAGAGGTTTATCCTGAGAAGGACAATCTAGAGTTTTTTCTTGAGATGCTCATTCCTGAAATGGAGACATTAAAAACTGTTGCAGTCTTTCAGGGTTTTTTTATAGCCCTGTATTTTTTTTTACATTCTTTTAAAAGTTTATTTACTATGGCAAACAAAATTTTACATTTGCAGACAGAAGGTGATTCAGCCACATTACCATTATGTTAAACGTTAGATGTTTTTTAGTTGAATAATAATACAGTTGAAGAACTGTCCCATCTGTCAGAGTGATCTCATTAGGAACACTTTTGAATAGTGCTGCATCTTCTAGTCCTTGCAATGAGATTCCGATTGCAGAGTTCTTCAGCTACAAAATAGGCATCATATGAAGCATCTAAAACGATTTTCAATTCAGCTTCTCCTTTGGTAGAAAAAATTACTTTAGCTTTCGTAAAGGTTCATTGAATTTGTCCAATCAATCTTAGCTGTTCCACCTTCATATCTGGAAAGAGTTTGCAGAACCAAGCAAAAACCTGAAATTAAAAAAATGTACAATTCTCTTATCAAAAAAGAAATATTAAAGAAATGTCAAAAAAAAAATCTCAAAATATTTCATGAATTTTTTTAAAGAACTATTGCCTATGTAATGATTTCATTGTTTTCATTAGTGTCCATAAAACCATGAAGGTAACAAGTTGAACTCAAAATAGACAAAACCCAGACTTCATCAGAACTATATCCAGATGACTTAATATGTTATTACAGGGTCAATAACATACCCAAGTTCCACTTTCATTAACTTTTCAAAACTTTTTCCAAAAAGGTTTTGCTAAATTTCTGAATAAATAAAAAGTATTCTAATTGTTATTTTAAAGAAAAAATATTTCGCTAAACTTCCGAATAAAAAGTATTCTATTTTTTAAAATTTACTTTTATCCTCATGAGGGCAGAGTTAGACACAAGGTCAATTTTTAATGTGTGGAAAATTCAGCCTCACCCCCCCCCCCCCGCGGCACTTTGGATTGGGACAAAAATTTAAATTGCCTCAGTCTAGAAGGATTTCTCATTCACTGACTGAGGACAGAAAAGACTAAGTGCAGCATCAGCTCCTAGCCAAAAAGCCAAGGAATTCTAACTATTGTTATTTATAAACAAAAAAGAAAGTTTCGCTAAACTTCCGAATAAACCACTGAACAAATTAAAAACAAGTCATTTTTAAGGAACTTTTTACAAAAGAGTTCCGCTAAACTACCGAATAAAAAGTATTCAAATTGTTTTTATAAACAAAACGTTTTGCTAAACTTCTGAACAAATAAACAAAACTACCGTTGTTTTTTTAAATTACAAAACAGTCTTTTTCATTGTCGTAAAACTTTTTACAAAATCGTTTCGCAAGACTTTGGAATAAAAAGTACCTATTTAAATTGAAATAAAATAATAGTTTCACAAGTTTAATATATATATTTGATTGTTCAAATCTCAATTAGAAAAAATAATACAAAATCTTCAACCACAAAACGTAAAAGTTAAACGAACAATAAATGGAAGAATGTCTGGTGGTAACTAAACGATTTCAACAAAACACAGAATAAGTACTTTATACCAATATTATATAAATAAAATAAGTAAAAAAAAAATTCAACTTACCTAGAAACTGAAATATCCATCGTAGCCCGCTGTCGATTTTCGTCTGGCAAGAAGCAGTTGAATTTCAGTTCGGTGTGTTCAACTTCACTTGGGAAAATGACAAAAAGTTCAAAACACAGGCTCTTTTTATATTCAAGCCGTTTGCAATGTGTAACGATTTTTTAATAATTTCTATTGATTATTATTGGGTAAATCTTGCTTTATATAATGGTATAAAGGACAATTTTTTTTAAATTAAATTTTTATAATATTTTATTCAAAATTTTTTCAACTTGGAAATTTTTAATGAAAATTTAAAATTCTATACTTCGCCTACCAAATTGAAGAACAACCTTTCTTTTATAAGATGGAATAATTTTTCAAAATCGAATAAGCAATATCGCAAACGGCACAGACGTTAAAAAATAGGACTAAAAAATTGTTGTTGAAAAAAAACGTGGAACTAAATGCATTTGTCATTAAAATAGTTACATGATTCAAATCAACTTGCAAAAAAAATAATCACACAAGAAAAAAAATGATATCATTAGAAAGAGGAAGGATTAAATTTTATTTACGAACTAATTTCATAGATATAACCTGATAAATAGCCGAGATATTGTAAGTTAAATTTTACGAAAATTTCACTGTTTTTACCCATTTTCACAGCATAAACAGGCCGGTTTGGGATACCTACTATAAGTTAGGTATGTTTATATATTTGTATATACAAGATTCACTTCTAAACTATTTACTGATCATTATGAATTTTGCGACACAGCTGCTCGGAATGGGTTCGTAATATGGGCTACATTTAGTTTAATGCCACTGGGGTTAAAAAAGTTAAAGCTCTTTGTGAAAATTTAGATACTTCTGATTTTTGTGAAATTTTAACAAGGCATCAAATAATAAATACTCCCCAAATTTCAGTTTCTTTGAGTATTTTAAAAGGTTCTTAGGGACATAATATGGGTAACATTCAAATATTTCAGATTGGCATTGAATTTGATCTGTAGTTATTAGACAGCAATTAAAAAAACATTCCCTGGATTTCAATTTCTTTTTAAGACCCCAAAAGCTTAAGCCTTAAATTTTTAGACATTTTCTAGAATAAAAATTATGTAATTGATTTTATCAAAATTCAAATAAAGATTCCAGACAAAAGTTTGAATAGCGTTATAACTTTGATTGTAATCTTTGTAAGGGGACATAAAAGTGGTGTAAAACTGTTCTATTTGAGGAATTAATTTTACTTGTTCTGGGACGGGTATTATTCTAATATATATATATTTATATAAAATATAAAATGGTAAGTAGAAATCGCTACCATTTACATACCATTTCCACATGTTCTTCATCACTATCAACGTTTTCAAAGTTGACTTCCTCTGGGGTCATATCAGCAATGGATTCGTTAGCTTCTGCCATTTTGGGTAGGAATGCTTTTGCAGCCTCTAAAACTGTCAAGTAAAAGATTAAAAAAAAAAAAAAATGGCCAAAATCTTAGAATATAGACAGTGTTATATAAGCAATGAGCTCAGGAGACACTGATACTCATGTTGTTTAACTTCTATAAATTAAGACATACCTGGCTCCTCTCAATTCGCGTCTTAATGTTCACGAGTCTCTTAGTGATCTTGTATTAGACAATCTCACAACTGAAAATCAAAAGTTAGTTCAGCCGACAAACTTGGATACGCCAATTAATCAATTAACACATTCTTATGGAAGGAGATGCTTTATTTAAGCGAGTTCACTTTTGGGGGCAGAAAAGGAGAGAAGGACAGCCGGAGATACTTAGGATTGGTTCGTAAAAATGGATTTTTAGGACACATCAAAATCAGTCAACTTGCTATGAATTTTTTTTATACAGACTGGAGAATTTCCCATTCTCAAATGCCTAGTTTGACATCATTGACAACTTTCATTCCCTTGATAAGCAGATTGCTCCAAAAGGTTAACTGTCTGAACCCTGCTGATCCCCTGTCTACGATGCGTCCTGTTTATGCGTTAAACCTCCTTATGGATATAATTCCACCAAATCATTACTAGCTGACATACCCAACCAATATACAATAGGCAGAATGGTCAAGAACATTTTCTTCTTCTGGACTTTAAAAAAAACAAAAACAACAACCAAAAAACAATAAAAAGTTTCCCTAAAAGTACAGACACAATTGTCTACCTTTTTGAAAGGGAACTATGTCATTATTTGTACAAATAAAAGTCTAAAAAGGTATTTTGAAAGTATAATCTTATATTTGCTTTACATATGATAATATATGGAAATGAAAGCTGTCCAGTGAGGGTTGAGGACATGCATTGTATGGAGAGAAATGATATGAGAATGATACAATGGATGTGTAATGCGAGTCTTAAAGACAGGCTTAGATCTGATGACTTCAGAGGAAGATTAAATCTGGACAGTATAGGAAGATGTGTGCAGAACAGGAGACTTTGATGGTATGGCCACATTGAAAGAATCGGTGAGAGTTCTTGTGTTAATAGACGCAGAACAGTTGAGGTAGCAGGCTCAGTTCAAGGAAAACATGGAAAGTGATAAGGATGAATTTCAAAGAAAAAGCGATAAATAAATACCTGACTAGAAATAGGTTAGTTTGGAAGTCAATTTTTAAAAGCCGTTCAACACAAGTCAACATCTAAAATGGCCACACATGCAAGGGAATGGCTGAATCCTCACTCGACTAGCAGCAAAATCTCACCCCTTCACTGTAGATGTCCCTAGATGCCAGATTTTTTATTTTTTATTTATTTTACCCTTGTTCACCCATAACAAGGCACATTGCAACTACTATTAGGGACCATGCCTACAGGGACACTATGTAGGGAGTTCAACAGTGAGATGTCTGTTCGCATTGCATTTAAATTTCTGCATGTTAGTACAGTAAAGGAAGCAGAAAACAGGGAGGGAATTCCAAAGTCTAGCAGTTCGAGGGAAGAAACTATTAGAGTAGAAAGCTTTCCGGCATCTCTACAGTAAAGGGGTGGAATTTCGCTGCTTGTCAGGTTAGTCGGGGTTATTTACGTTAAGGGGTGCACAAGTGCTACGAGTTTGTCAGAGCACATTCCATTAAAGTACTTGTAAAACATGCGAAGGGATGCAACATTGCGGCAATGGGACAGAGGTTAGAGCTTGGTTGACAGTGTGCGACCTATTAAATTGGAGACTCTTTTTTGAACCCTGTCTAATAGAGAGAGAGAGAGAGAGACTAGCGGTAGATGCACCAGCCCAGGTGCGGCGGCAATACTCCATACATACACCAATACTAGCTTTGTAGAGATATAGGATACTGGCAGGTGTGAGTAGTTTTCTAGCGCGGTAGAGAGAGCCACCTTCTTTGCAGCAGCCTTGGCAATGTCTTCTATGTATTTGTTCCAATTCATGTTACCTGTGAATGTCAGGTCGAGAAGTTTAAATGATGAACTCTCAGACAGTTATTAGCCATGGCAATTATTGGTTGATTTTCTACTCTGACAGCTTCTTTCCTCCACTTGCCTTTGGAATTTCCTTCCTGCTCTCTCAATTGTACCAACATGAAGAAATTTTAATGTAAGTTGAACAAACATCTTGCTGCCCGGCTTCTCACCTAGATTGCCCCTCCTTAAATCTGATCCCTGTCACAGAAGCCCCTTACACTTCAGTGGTAATATGCCTTGTTTGGGGGCGAACTGAAGTTAAAAAAGAAGAAACATTAAACAAATATTATGATTGTTGTACCGTGTTATTAGCAATATAATAACCTACTTAGCTAATAACCTACTAAGCTACAATAATAAGATAATAATAGTTATTTTCAATATAATAACCTACTTTTCAATCTACTTAGCTACAATTTATCTTTTAAAAATTACTTTGTTCGGCACACAAGCCTGCTTATATGAAACATTTTTAAATAATTACCTAAAATTAAAAATCAGTAATCTGGGATAACTCATTTTAAATTAAAGAATATAAGAGGAGTTGTCTACCTTAATTTTGTGCAAACAAATAAAAATTAATAACTAAAATGACTTCACTGCATCCTGGGTAAGCTAGTTTAATATATTTATTCTATAGTTTTCTTCAACGCCACAACTTTCTTTCTTTGTTTGCTCAGTTCTTCTTCGTCTCTGCGGTAGAGAATCTTGCGGAATCACGTTTGTCAAAAAGATTCCGGCCAATGAGGCACCAACAGGTCAACTTGACCACGCGTGATTTTAAGTCTATACAAGTTTCTTACATTTATCAACATTAGACGAAAATTTAGCGTTTTCAACTACGATTTTTTGAAAATTCTCAACTTTCGGCGTTAAATTTCAATGTGAAGGAATAAAATACCGAGTATGAACCTATATATTTTCTGAATGTTCTATCTTGTGGCTTTCTAAATATTAAAACAGATATCACCTCTGACCCCTAGAGTTTGTTTTTTTTTACCCCCAAAGTTATGCCATTTTGGGGGTTCCCGCGGAAGCTTCTCGGCATATAAATGTGCAAGAAAGTCCCACAAGATGAACTCCCCTGGCTTTCTATGGTTGATTTTTGGATTCCTCAGTCAAAAAACCCTACTAGATGCAATTTTCTAGGCCAGAAACTAAATACTTTTCAAAGAATTTACAATCTTGTAACGATGGGCAGTCCCATCACGACATGTCACGACAGTCGTTTTTCGGCCTGTGGGCCTTATTTTGGTTGGGCTCAAAAACAGGGTTCCCATTGATTGCTGAGTCTGAAATTTGGCAGTTCATTATAATTTATGTATATCTTACAGAGGTCAAAAGGATAAAAAATTCTGAGGGGGGGGTGGTGATATTTCGATCTTTTACTGGATGATTTGACATGGAATGTCCCCTATAAAAAGGCACGCACCTTCTTCCTCTTGCTCTTTGTCCCCTCAGAGTTCTGGGCAAACGCACACAAAGAACTCTCGTCGACAACCCCCCACCCACTCACCAGCGGTCTCGGTTGAGAAGGTGGGGGGAGGGGAAGCCAAAAAAGATAACCCATTTCAATTTAACAAACTTTTCTCCAAACATACACGTTATGATCGTCACACAAAAAGACAGCAAACACGCATCGCATATACTCTTTACAAACATGAACTTATAAGCAGAACTGTCGCATTCCTAAAAGTACGAACTCTATAAAATGTTAAGTAAATAAATTGTTTTGTTTCATATAAATGTTTTCCTCTTTACTAATTTTATAAAATATCATTCTTATGTTGTGTTAGCTTTCTCATTCCTTCTAATATAAGTTTTAGATAATAATGTTTTCTTCCTTTCCCTTTGTTTGTCTTAACCCCTTAATTTAATCTACACGTGGTCCGGCCAAACGTGGTTCGGCCACGTTCAAACAGTGGGAGGACATGCCGCTACAAAAGGCATCTCTCTCACAACCTATGGTCGGGGATTCATTCTCGCATTACCATTTGTCCGGCAATTCTTAGCCACTGTGGTTAATCCTTTGTTCTTTCGAACCTCCCGCCATAATTAACAACCTCCACCCCGACCATACTCTCTTCTCACTCTCTATACCCCCCCCCCCTTCTATAGTTTCTTATCTGGATAAAGTTATCTTTTCAAATTTTGAAAGTCCCAAATATCATTTAAGCTGACAAATCAAACTTTGCTTCTGACTAGCCAATTTTATTTTTTATTGTTGTACTATCTTAATGTCAATATAATAACGTACTTCACTACAATTTATTTAAAAAATTACTTAGTTCTGCTCCGACAACATTTTTAAATAATCACCTATAAATTTTAAATTAAAGAATATAATAGAAGTTATCTACCTTAAGTTTAAAAATGTGCAAACAAATAAAAACTGCAAACTAAAATAACTTCACTGAAGACCAAGTGTTTATATTATGCCTTATGCGACGTGAGCCCATAATTATCTAGAGAAATTTTATTCATCTCAGCAGAAACATTTCGACCGTCTGTATCTTATTCTCTTTTTATGGCAAATCAATTGTTTCTTTTTGCACTAAATCCAGCCTAACATATCATATGCAAACCAAAATATGAAGAAGTGTACGAGAGAAAATAAAATACAATAAAGCTTCTTGACTTTCAAATGGAATCAATAATTGAAGAAACTAACATTCTACTCAAGAATATACACATGATACCATCAAACTGACAATCCCACCCTAGGAAATAAAACAAATCAAAACTACCACATATCTTCATTTTCCAGGAAATTGCTATATCTACAGATGGATATAAAGACAAGTATACAACAGACAGTTCAATTGTATATGAGAACCAAATTATCCAGAAACATCTTCTTACATTGTTTGTCTTTCCCTACTCTATTGATATTTCCACTCTTGGCCTTTTGGCTAAGATCAAAATGTAGTATCTGTTCCGATGGATACTGCACCCCATAGACTGGTATTGTCTTGGCCTTCGGGGCTTGATTTACGCCGGTCTATGGGTCTGTCCTGTGCAGTTCTAGGAGGTCCACCCTCCCAGGCTTCGCCTCCCCTCTTTGGGGAGGAGTAAGTTTATTGCTTACTGCCTGAGGCGCCCCTACCAGGGAATGCCGACGGGGCTGCCCAGGCAATTTTTAAACCCCACTTTCCTGACCCGACTTTGGGTCACATCTTACTTGTGGGAGTAAGATAAAAACTGGCCTTGTGCCTAACTCCTGGAGAGGAGTAAATCAATACTCTATCGATATTTCCATGGCAGGTGCTCAACAGAGCTTCAAGCTCTTGCCTCTCCCCCCACTTCCTGAAAAACCTCCTCAGCAATAGCGCATCTTTCTACCAACACTGCAAAGAACTCTACTTTCTTCCTCTGTGTACTTAAGATCAAACGGAACTTCCATAAACAGTTTCTTTCCAAGAACTTCCTACCTGTGGAACATGTTACCGCAGGAATATTCCCCAACTACTACAACATGGTCGTTTTCAAGTCCAATGTCAACAAATATCTCTTATGTCGCCCCATGAATTAATTATAGTTCTCAATCCTTTCATAAGCACTGTTCCATTGTCCAATTGAAAATCTCACTAACCTTTATCCTTGAACGGCTTTTAGCCTTGGTAACTGGCGAACCATTAGTAAAAAAGTTTGTTTTTTAAAAAAAAAACATCTATTTTTAGCGCAGAATTCAGTGCCATAGAAGTAACGCTCAATATTATCTCACAAAGCAAAAATTTCATCACTTTTTCAGATTCATTATCGATATTAAAATAGCAATTCCCACCAACCATAAAAACACTTCAGATCAGTAGATTTCAAGGGGATTCTACTCAAATAGTCCTATTTCAAAAACCAAAGTAAAGTCCTCAAAATACTACGATTTTGTTTGGAAATTAATATAGGATCAATAAGTAATAATCTATATGATATATTGGAAGAGTTTTGAGCAAGTAAAGTGGTAGAAATGTTAATGCCACTGACAGGTCATTTTCGCAACTTTTGTGAAGAACGGGAGTACTTTTAAAAAAAGTTTGTTAGGCCGTCTATGAGGAATTTCATCATGAAATTATGAACATGAACCAAAAATGAACCAGCAAAATGTTTATGTTGTAGATTTCAACATTCAAAAGTAATTTTGAAGCCTATAAATTGGCAGATATAGAATAATCTCTGACTAGAATTAAAGTTTATAGGCAAAAGTCGGGTATTATGGTTCATATACCCTCCTAAACCAAAGAAAAAAAACGTATTTCTTAAAACCGTCACTATTCTAGAAAATAACCATTTTCTTCTCAGCTTTAGTATAATAATAGATTATAATATAACTTTATGCTTTTATACAGCAAAATCTACATATGTAATATTGCAATATTTGTTATTTGGTAATGGTAATAGAAGCAGAATAAAACATGTTTTCCTGCAAATAACTATTGATCCAACTTTTTAATGAAGGAAATCTTAGATATTTGAAAAAAAAAAAAAAAAAAAAAAAAAAAAAAAAAAAAAAGCAATTTTGGGACATTTTATCCCCCTGTTGGATAAATAAGTTTTTCCAAAAAAACCTGGCTCAGTTATCTGCGTGTAACTATTTCAATCCTTGTTTTGTCCCAGTTTTTGCAATTCAATTAATTGGGCAAAAAATAAAACAAGCATGCTTCAGTTACCATATAGGGAAATGGTGATAGAAATTTGCAAAGAAGAGGATACAGTAGCCCAGCACTTGTCCAAATACACCTCAAATTGATGTGTTGTTGGCATATTTATTACCTCTCTTGGAAGTCTATTCCAAGGTCCAGGGATCCTGATTAAGAAAGCATCCCTTCGTTCGGTTCAATATAAATCAGTGGTGAAATAGTTTCTTGCGGTGTTCGCATAGACCTCTTTCTAGTGCAAGAATGAACAATAGGTCCCGAGGTATATCCTAATGACCATTGAGGAGATTGTAGGTCAAAATGAGATCGCGTAATTGTCGGCGCTCAAGGGAGAAAAGGTTAAATTTCTTCAGTCGGTTTTTATTGGGCAGATCCCATAGACCCTGTACCATTCGGTAACCAGTCTTTGAACTCTCTCCAGATACTGGATATCATGTATTAGATATGGAGTAGAGGCTAGGTAAAGATCTTTTGTCTTGTTCGCCTCCTTAAGCAGAGCCATGTCACCGTTGAAATGAATGGCTCCCGTCTTGTTTTGATAAGCTCCTAAGAAAGACTTTCACTCCAGATCTGAAATTTAAGACTAGCATCCAATCTGTTGCTAAAGTCAATGAAAAAATGATTGAATCATTCTACCATCTCAGAAAGTACTTGACTCCTAATGAATCCTCGGACATATCTGCATCATTGCATTAGGAGTCAAGTACTTAGAACAATTAAAAGCGATTTTTTAAAAATTTGAAATTAACTCACCAAGTGATTCATCTCTTACTAAGTTTCTATCACTTTTTTCTCTCACTGTATCTTGTTTGACTCTCCACTCTTATTTCATACATTATCTATCACTGTCACATCCATCACTTTCACACACTCTCTTTATTGCTAAGGTTGCTGGAAAAATGGTTGGATCATTCTACCGCTCCAGAAAGTTCCTCACTCCCGACACAATCCTCAACCTGTATAAGAGCCAGATACGTCCTAAGATGGAGTACTGCTGTCATATTTGGGGAGGTGCCACTGAGTACAAAATCGACTTCGCATTCTAGTGGGAGGATGATCTCTTCTTGTCCTTACAGCCTCTTTCGCACAGAAGAGATGTTGCTAGCCTCTATACTGTATCATTGTAGGTGTTCGACTGATCCCCTTTCTCCGTAAAACATTCACAGCAAGAACACGCTTCTACAACCGGTTGTAACCACAGCAAAGAACTTTCTTTGTCTTTCTTTACCAAAACCCAAATGGAGCTTCCATGTACAAAGTTTTTTTCCTAGAACATCCCATCTGTGGAACAAGTATGGTTGTCTTCAAGTCTAATGTAAACAAATACTTGTTAAGCCATCCTCTTTGATATCAATTCCTCTTAGTAATCTTCTGCCCTTTTCCACCCATTGTTTCTGGTTCTATAATGGCGGCGATCATCATCCAACTGATAATCTCTTTAACCCTTATTTTCTCTAAGATTTTGTCGTGCGATTCAAGCAGCCGACTGACTGGGGGAGAGGAGAGGGGAGGCGAGGTTGGAAAGAACAGACGACATGGGCGAACCGGAAATGGAATAGACAGTGGATGTCGCAAGGGCACGAAAAACAAAACACACGAGGTGAATTTAAGATATACGTCAGAAAGGGCGAGAAAGGCAGACGGGACGCTTGCGTAATTAAAACAGAGTAAAGGACAATCGTATCGCCGGTTGAATCCAGAACATTATTACTCCCAAGGATTATGATTCCAGGAACTTAAAGGACAATCGTATCGCTGGTTGCACCTAGAACATTCTTATTCCCAAGGATTACGATTCCAGGAACTTAAAGGACAATCGTATCGTCGGTTGTACCTAGACTATTCTTATTCCCAAGGATTACTATTCAAGGAGATTATTGATTTTCGTGTCATCATTTATATTGTATGTGCGTGGACTTCTGATCCGTATTATACTTCGGACAAACAGCTAAGTATTGGCCTATCTCTTGCCAGTATCTTTCTTATACAAATATATATATATTTCGACTGAACTTTCATGTTGTATACATCTGCACCCACTCTCCAAAATACACGTCTGTCTCCCTCACTCTTTCTCGTGGCATCATCTTCTTCTATTTGTTTATAAAAATCTTCATTGACTTTTAATTTCACTCGTGTCTGTGTTCGTCATTTATTGCTTTGTCATCCCAATTCCCCTAAGACGAATTTCACCGGTTAATCCGACATTCGACGATTGACCTAAGATGATTAACGTGCCAACGGACATTAAATAAAATAAATCTATGTGTAACGATCTGATTGCTAATCCGTACCGATCATCCCGCAGTAAGGCCGTAGCAATACAGATGTGCTTTCATCTAATTTAGTCTTTATATTTGTGTCTTGCCACTCACAAAGATCATGTAATTCCAGTCTGTAATATTAAAAAAGTGACATCACCATGAAATAGAAAAAAAAAGAGTGTCACATTTTTTAAACGCTAAATTTTTCATAATTTAAAGCTCAATTAAAAAAATTTGTTTGAATCTGCGAGGGGGAGGGTTATAAAATATTTGTAAATATTTCTATATATTTGTATTTGTTAATGTTTCCATAATAGTAAAAAAATGCACAGAAACTGAATTGATTATTTAAATATCAAAATTTTTACTTGAATACATAAAAAAGAATTAGGTACAGTAAGTGAAAAATTCGCCAAGCAAATTAACTCAAAGTTGAAAATTGCTATTTTGCTTTGAATGTGCGTGTTGTGTTCTCTACAAAGCCTCTTTTGGCGCCTTCCCGAAAAGACGTTCTACCTCCACCATTATAATAATAATGGGATTTATCATTTTAAACGTGGTTGCAGTGCCGACTACTTAGGTAGGACGACGTTGGACAACAGAGTTCAACAACTCATACCTAGTAAAATTAGGAATGGAACCTTCTGTTTAACGGATGTTTAAAAAACAAAAAAAAAATAGATACGGGTCCTCAATCACAGAACACTTGATTAAAAACCTGACGTGCACAATGAATTTCAGCATCAACTCATTTACCATCTTGCATTGTGCTCACTTAATATTTCACCTGAAAGTCTTAGAGACGATCTATTTTGTTTGAAGCTGCCCTCTCTGTAAACAGAGGGAACGTCTATTAGGATTAAGCATGCTAGTCTTTAAATAATATCTCACCCATTGTATATATAACATAACACTTCTTTTATCTTAAATATATAGTCTTTTTTTCTTCTCTCTTTTAAAATCGTTCGATATAGCTCGAGTGATAGCGAAAGTGGTTGGCTGGCTTTTCTTTTGCTTTTAATCATCAACGATAAAATATGTCTTACCTTCATACTTACAGTAATTAAAAAGAATACATTTTTATGTACACAATAATACTTAATTATTGAAGTAATAACTATCTAATTTAATATTTTTAATGTGATTTTCATAGCGGTGACAAAATATATTAAATAATTTTTTTACATCATGGGTACACTAGTAATAATATTTATATGCATAAAGTTGAGTTGTGTGTGTAAACTGAATGCTGCTACTGCTGATTGATGCTAGCATCTGCTTGAATATATATTAAATTACCTACCTTGGAGTTACAAGCAAAGGAATAGCTATTTATATAGACAAATATTGAAACAAAGACTTATTTTTAGATTAGAGATTTAATGTATATACAGATAGCTACTTTGTTGTATCATGCCACTTGCAATCATGATCAGCAGTCAAGGACCCTTACCTTTATGCCACCAAAAGAAATTACATATTTATATATATATATATATATATATATATATATATATAACAATGAATAACTAATAACTTATTTTAACACTTTACTGTAGTTTCATAGAACTGTCAGAAGTGAATTAATATTCAATACCTTCATATAAATTTGAATGTAAATTTAAACTGAGCTGAAAATCAAATCCAAGAAGTTGATTTTTTAGATTATATATATGTTAGTGCTGTTTATATATTTGCATGTACAGGATTCACTCCTAAAGTAATTAACCAATCATTATGAATTTTAGATTAAAACAGCTGCTAGATGTGAGGGGTCCAAATGTAGACTATATTTAGTTTAATTTAGTTTTGTGCAAAGGAGGTAAAAAGGGGGTGGAAACTTTTGTGAAAATTAGACATCAATTAATGTATATTCTCCAAATTTCAGTTTGAGTATTTTAAAGTGTTTTTATGGAGCATAATATGAGCACAACCTCCCATGTGAAAATTAAAATTTTTCAGATTAACATTAAATTTGATCCATAGTCATTAGACACCAATTAAGCAAGATTTCTCTAATTTCACTTTCTTCTTAAGATCCCTTAAGCTTAAGCCTTAAATTTTAGACATTTTCTAGAATGGATTTTGATCAAAATTGAAATAAGGATTCTAGACATAAAGTTTAGTGCGTATTATATCTTGATTTTAATATTTATAAGGGGACATAAAAGTGGTGCAAAACTGTTCTGTTCAGGGGAATTAATTTTACCTGTCCTGAGGCGGGTATTCTTCTAACATATACACTGATAACTGTGGGAATCAGCTGTTTTGTCCGGTTCGGGGTTTTCATTTCGACTTCTATACTATGCTTGATGCCTTCTCAGACAGTGCTGAATATTACTTAAAAAGATAAGTTGTTTTTAATTTATTGTGACCATGGTTTCACGTGCACGCACAATCTTCAGACGGCATGATATTCGAATTTGGAGTCAATTAAACCCCAACTTTGAATATAATGCCGTCTGAAGATCATGCGCATTTGAAACCATGTTTACGGTAAATTAACAACAGCATCTCTTATCTATTTTTCTCAAGAGACTCTGAAGGTGTGTGTTTAATTCATAGTGAAGTAAGTATTGCACAATCCTCAATCATGCAGAGAAATACTGGTGTTACTTTCCTTCTCTTAGATTAGTTGCCATATCAAGGTTTGAGAGTCTAGTCTATCCTACTATTTAATCTATAGCTGAGGAGGAGGGGGGGAGATGAATTCATACCTTCCTCAAGTGTTCAGAATCCCATTGCGTAATAATAGTAGAAGAAAGAAATGAAAAAGAGGCTAGCTTGAATCAAGTATCGATATGTCAGATGAATTGCTATTTGTGTAGGACTTTGAAAATTTCACAAGAGAACGTTATATGTTAGAAGATACTAGAAAAAAATGTGACCTGTTGGGCCATCCATTGTGCTCGGGTTAGATTAGTTGAATCTAGAAAAATTGAGTTTGCAAAGCCAGTTAAATTTAAAAAATATAAGAGGATAAGAGTTAATAAGTGTCAGGTGGACGGTGAGGCAACACCGCACATGAGGATTGGTAACGATGGTTGAAACTGGGAAGAATTTGGTTATTTAAGAGGATGGCTCAACAAGAATTTGTCAATATTGGACTTGAAAACGACCATGTTGTAGTCAGCTGGGAAGCAGACCTGTGAGATTGTGTTTCACAGACGGGTGGTTCTTGGTAAAAGATTTTGCTCATGGAGGTTCCGTTTAGGTATACAGAGGAAGAAAAGAAAATTATTTACAGTGGTTGTAGCCAGACGGTTTTTACTGTGAATGTTTTAACGAAGGAGACCATAGATTGGAGCTCAGTCGAGCACCTACCATGAAAATAACGATAGAGTAGAGAAGAATAATCAACCTCTCTTCTGTGAGAAAGAAGCTGCAAGGAAGAGAAGAGGACATCACCCACTAGATTCCGAAATCGCTTTTGTATTCTGTCAAGCCAGGAAAGGGTGTTCTGAGAGGCACCTCCCAAGATGTGGCAACAGTACTCCATCTTAGGACGTATTTGACTCTTATACAGATAGAGGATTGCGTCAGAAGTAAAATACCTTCTGGAACGATAGAATGATCCAACCATTTTTCCAGCAACCTTAGCAATGGATTTGATGTAAGTCTTCCATTTAAGGTCTGGAGTGAAGTTCAGTCCTAAAAGCTTATCAAAGCAGGGGGTTTCTTCAAGGAGATAGCCATTCATTCCAATTGGGGCAAAGTGAGTATCCGAACATTGGTGGTGAAAGGAGAGAAATTTTTGTTTTTAGACATTAAAAGTAACCAGCCGCATTTTCCCCATTGCACGACGTACTCCAAGTCAGAAGAGAGAGAATCAGAAACATCTTGATCATCAATGCTTAAGTGTTGCCATAGATGGTTGTGTCATCTGCATAAATGTCAACTCATTTTATTCTTTTCTTATTACTTTTGACTTTTAATAAACAGAAAGAAAGCGCGACGAAAGAAAGAATGATAGATACTGCATGAATAAGAATTGGGGGGCAAACAGTATACAGTGAGAGAGTGATAAATAGAAGCTTAGTAAGAAATAGGTAATTTGGTAAATTAATTAAAAATTGTGGCTAATTAGAACAATTAAAATGGAAGTCTTTTTTTAAAACATAAATCAATAAAAAAACTGAGGAATATTTCAGCATGTATTTTGTGTGATTAAAATATATAGGAAGAAATGAACGTTTATTAACTCAGCTTTAGTATAATAATAGATATATACTTACATATTTTGTTTATCTAAATGTGTATATTTTTACCTCTGCCAAGTAGGTTATGTTTTCAGTTGAGTTTGTATGTTGGTTTGTCAGTTTGTGTTCAGCCTAGTGTCCACATCGCTTGACCAATCATCACCAAACTTGGTAAAAATATCGATCGTGGTCTAACTTAGAACTGATTTTATTTTGGGATATTTAAGTAAAGGTCACTGAAAAATCACAGTTTTGGTAATAACTTTAGTTCTTTACGTCATAGAGACTCATTACTGTAGCCAATGAAGTCCTGCATCTTATATAATGGTAACCTTGAACTGACTATAAAAAGTTTGGTCACGGTCTACATTTCAACGGAATTTCAACTTCCAATTTTTCCAAATTTGATGTATGGATCTAATGCTCTTTGATAACAGTACCCACCATGCAAAATTTCAACCTGATCAGATAAACAGTTTTTTGGTTATCAACGTTTCCATGGCATAACTTTGGGAATACTTCATACAATATGGAGAAGTAAAGTCCAGATAAAACTCTGGCCCATCCTTACATTGCCAGGCATAGGTATGCAGTCTCATGACTGACTTATGTTCTTGTTACCTCTTTGTTTTTTTCAGTTTTTTTTTAATACTTTTATTCACCTGAACAAGACACATTGCCACTAAGACGTAAGGAGCTACTGTTGTTAGGGGCCAGGTTTATAAGGGGCATTCTAAGTGGGGAGTTGGTTAGCAAGATGTTTGTTCACATTACAGTCAAAGCCAAAATCGTGACGGAATTTCAACTTCCAATTTTTTCAAATTTGATGCATGGATCTGATGCTCTTTGATAACAGTAACCACCATTTAAAATTTCAGCCTGATCAGATAAATAATTTTTGAGTCATCAACGTTTCCATGGCATAATTTCAGTAATACTACATACAATACGGAGAAGTGAATCCCAGATATTTACAACTTCAGAGTGACAAACATATGAAAATGTTATTTCAAGCATGACAAACTAAAGAAAATGCTATTTCAAACTTAAGCGTGAAATACTAAATATAAGTATGACAGACCGACTAAAATAGTTTTTCAAACATGTGTGACATATTACAGAAAAAGTTATTTAAAACATAAGCGTGACAGACCAATGAAAATGCCTCTTCAAATCTAAGTGTGATAGACCAATGAAAATACTGTTTCAAATCTACGCATGATAGACCAATGAATATGCTTTTTCAAATCTTGAGCATGAGATAACGAAAATGCCTCTTTGAATCTAAGCGTGAAAGACTAATGAAAATGCGTTTTTAAATCTAACCATGACAAACTAGTGAAATTGCTTTTTCAAATTTAAGTGTGACAGGCCGACGAACATAAAAGATGAACCGTCAGACAGAGCTTCTCATGGAAACGTCTAAAATAAAAGACGTCCATTCACTCTGTGCGTTTAGTGATATTAAATTTGATTTCAAACTGAAGCGTGACAAACAAACAAAACAACTGTTACAGTCGAGTTCACTCATTAGTATTGCTTTACAAAATTAATAAAGGTGAACGGATAAACAAAGCCGATTATATTATTTCACTTGACTACAGAGGGAACAGAAATATAAATTCACTCGAAACGTATATTATTATTATGCAACTATCAGGGATACCTAGCATTGCCCGGGGGTCCTAATTTCCGTCAATTATGTAGATTACATAACAAAATAAAAGTAAAACTAAACAATCTGTTTAATATTGTAATTTGAAATGTCAAAGTTCATTTTGGGACAAAATCAGAGTAGAGTAAAAATACACTTCCCAAGGTGAGATTTGAATTCACAACCTCTATCTGTAAATACGGCACACTAACCGATTGAGCCACCAGACAATTAGGAAATAGTAGCGTTATTAACCCTTAAATGCTTTTTGTTTCAAATATGACACATTCCAACAAAATGCCTATTTAATATAATATTCAACGAAAACGTGTCCAACTGCAACTTTTTTCACATCTGCAACGAGCCTGTTGGTAAGTGTGAGTAGGTATTAGTATGATGTTGCATCAGCATACCTGCTAAATAGGTAATCAGTATCTTCAATATCACGGGCGAATGTCATTAGTGTCATCTGACAAATTCAAGAGCCTAAACTTTTAAATCTGGTCATTATAATGGTAAGTAAAAATTATTTCAGAATTCTCTAGTGTATTATGATTATTTAGATGCATATATTGTAGTGTTTTTATACATGTAAAATTTTATGTCATTTGTTGTACATTTGCAACATCATTTATTTTTGCTCAATAAATATATTTTTTTCAAAAAATCATTTAAAAAACATTTTTAATTTTTTTCAAATAAATATAAAAATAAAGCATTTATGGGTTAACTACATAAACCATGTTTGGGTTATAGTTTGTTCTTTCTTCTCCCTTATTACCCCCCCCCCCCATCACACTTTTTCTTTCCCCCTCTTTACAGCAGAAAGTGGGTCAGCCGGTGAACCTTGAAAAATTCTCTTATTCAAAGGAACTTTTGCCATTACTGAGCGTTACCAGTCGACCAAGGAAAGTGTCAGGCATGAGAAAGTGATAGAGAATGGACTTGAGAGAATGAGGGATAAATAAAGGCTTGACAGAGATAGGTTAGTTTGAAAGTGAATTTCTTAAAGCCATCTATCACATACCAGCATCTAAAACGAATGTTATGATGAACATGATGATGCATTTGTTTCCAGTGTTATGAGCGACAGTGGAAGGACTTCTGTGTGTGACGGTAAAAGCTCCTCCGTTTTCCTTTATTTATAACTCATCAAAAATAAAAGATTGATCAGGATTGAATATTAAAAGCGATTGAAAATACAATTATCAATAAATCGGAAACAAATAAATAAATTGCACTTTTATATACATACCAGAACTTTTGGGCATAGCAAAGGTTTTTCGAGGGCCATCTTTTCCTTCAGGCTTCTTTTCCGCTTTGATTAAAAAGGAATCTGGATATGCTATTAAAATAAATAAAGTTTTAATAATCTAATAAGAAAAAAACAGGATCATATGTAGATTAGCACACCAGTTCTGCTAACTTCTGAAAGGAGCAAATTTAGTATGAGTGTATCTGATGTCACTTAAACATATGATGCCTTTCTAAACATAAACATATAAACATAATTGACATGGGCTCAGAATAACATTTTATTCTTTAAAAATTCTAAAACAATTTATATACTTACTAGCGGTATTCACTCAGTATTGCCCGTGTGGAAATATATTGCTGGTCGGAAATTGTTTTTTTTATTTTTAAGAAAGTCATGTTTACATTTTTGCCTTGAAAGTAAAGTTAAAAATAACATTCGTAATATGAAGAGGTCAAGTAATAAAAAAAACTGGGGTATCTTTTACAATAGCCCTCAAACGAAAACGCTAAAAAAAAATAAATAAATAAAAGTTACCGTAGCCAATAAAACTGAATTATCAACATACCTGTGACATTTATTAATGATTCAGTTAAAAGTGCTATTTTTTTATAAATCGATATTTTTATCGCACGGAAATTGGAAAAATAAAATTGCGACGGCTTAGTCGTGTCTTGTCCATATGTGGCAGCCTCGTTTTGGTTGAGTTCTTTCGGGGTTGTTTTTTTACTGGACTCATATTCAAAGCGCAATTTTTCATTTTTCAGCCAAGCAAAAGGAATAAAATCATTTTCTTTTTATTTACATGTCATTGTGCTTTTATTTACATATTATTTTCATTCAACCTTAAAACCCTAACTCGACTTCACAATCTAGTGCGGATGGATGATCTCTTTGCTCTTCCTAACCCTAACTCCAGCCCTAACCCTAACTCCAGCCCTAACCCTAAACCTAATTTTTCATATTTCAGCCAAGCAAAAGAACAAAACAAAACTACATTTTAAACAAAAGCAACAAGAAATACACGGAAATGTCCCCCCACCCCACCCCCAAGGAAATGATGTAATGAAAAGCGCGCTCATTTGGTGACCAAAATGATCGTTAAAATGTTCGTTTCATAAAATTAAATTTCAAAAATGCAAACAAAAAAAACAACAAAAAACGCTGCTTTGATTATGAGTCCCGGTAAAAAAAAAACACACACACGCCGTAACCCTTGACAACGAGAACCTGAAGCGAGGCTGGCAAAACAAGACCGTCGACGTCATTTTTGTCAGTAAAAATCCGTGCCCAGAAAAAAAAAAAAATTTTCATGTCTAATAAAAACCCATTTATCCTACGTAAAAATACAAATAAATGGAATAGCTAACTAGGAAAATCTCCAGTCTCGACGTACGTCGCATTTATTTGTTGCATATTCATTTTTTTGACCACGTTCTACAACTTTTTTTGAACCCGACTCGCGAGTTTGAGGGCTATTGTAAAAGATACCCAAAAACTGTTAGCAAGATATTGTTACTAAAAAGGAAACCATGTTTCTTACAGGCAGCTGTAAAACGGCAAATGAAAAAAAAAAAAAACGAATTATTTTAAATTGTAAAAATATCAATAAAAATAATTATTTAAACCTTTTTTTTTTAAAATACATTCTTCACGGAGATATTCTTTGCTTAATTTTATTTTTGTTTTACAAAACAAAGAAAATCTATTTAAAAAAAGAATTTCGTTTCTTACGTTCTAATATATTTCAGTTATTTTCTGGACCTAACCGATATTTGCCCCAGATAGAATCGAAGGAAAATTTCAATGATGTCTTTAGATTCCTTGAAAAATTTAATCCTTACTGAAACTTATTTGAATTTTCTGTTAACATTTCTATTTCTATAACACAAAAAAACATTAACTTATATATGTATGATAGATAGAAGATATTTTACAAAACATGAACACACATTTTCAATCTGGCAAATTTACTTTAACGAAAACGTAAAAAGCTATTTTTAAACAAAAGTATTAAAATTAAAAATTAAATGTTTCAGCAGAATCACAAATAATCGTTTCCATTAAGAATAAGTTTTTTTTCCCAAAGAGACAAGAAGTGGTGTGAGGAGGGGAATAGAGGAAGTAGTAGCAGCAGCTGTGGACTAAGAGGATGATATAAATCTAATACATGTTACATAAAACTACAATTGTGGCACAATGATGAGTAACACTTTATGGAGAGCTGGTGCTCCCACTACAATTTTCAATTCCTTGTGCCAGACTTGGAGACAAGTAAAATAAATTCACTGCACTAAAAATGTCAGCTCACATGTGGCATCCATGTTCTGATCGGGGCCAGTCAGTGTGATGGAAATGTCACCTGAAATATCAACAATGCTGTGACAGCAGCCAGGTTCAAGGGGTCAAATCACTTGTCATCGATAGTTGTTGAATTAACTGTCGCCGGAACTTGTGGTGCCCCAGGGCGATGACGACTGTATTTCCCATTTCTCTCTCTCCCTTTCCCCCTCACTTGGTCCACGATAAGTGAAATATTACATTAGGCGTTTGGATTCGACACGTGAAGGCTCGCTTTAGACAGAGCAGCCAAACTTAGTTAAATCTTCGAGTTTTCCAATTATGTTTCTTTTCAAAATATAATAAATTATATTTTTATATAAAAAGTAAAATGCTTTGTTCCATTATTAACGAGCATTCATGTTCCAGCACAGCCAGTTCAGCATGCACAGCGCAGATCACCAGTCACACTCCCCGGCATTGACTTTTGTATAAACGATGATTACTCACTGGGGATAACGACAAGTACATTTCGTCCCATTCCAAAGATCGCTTCGGCAAACGACTTTGTTACACAATGTACAATATACCAATGTTGACTCAATATATCACGGGTTGTCCAGTGCAGCAGTTGCCAACCTTTTGAACTTCATGGACCACTTAATTTCCTTAAAATATTTGACGGACAATAATATAAATTTAAAAAAAAGAAAAAAGTAAATGCATTTATATCTATTACTAATTGGGATCTGTCTGTCTGAATTAATATCGTACTATCTTTCAATACTCAATTCAGTTTATTATATTATTTCAGACTAATGTACTAGCTTTCAATGCTCAATTCATAAGTGCAGTATTCGTTCTGTTGTCATGAGACCATCCTTCCAGACATTATCTGTTCCTTGGAATGAGCAGTGTAGTACACGTTCATTCGTCATGATATCATCTTCCCAGACTAGCAAAAATGTGACCGGAGGGAGTATAATAGGAAAACTTATTTTATTAATATGAAATGCCCCCATAAAAATTAACAAATTTATTTAAATAAAATAAATTGAAAATTTGAAGTTTATTAAAGTACTAGCAGAGCTACCCGACATTGCTTGGAGCAAAAGTGTAACATATTTCTAGTAAAACTTCTATCTCTCTTTCCCCTTTCCCTTGTTTACACACACATACAACTCTTTTTATATAATAGATTCCTCGAGGAATGAGTCAGCATTTTCTTTCTTAATTAGTACATAATAACACTGAAAAACCGAATTTTAGCTGGACAGACACACATAAGTACAGACAACTTTTGACCGGGGCCACTAAAAACAAAATAGAAGAGGTTAAAAAGTAACATATTTCTATTAAACATTCTATTTCTTTACTTCTCTATCTGTCTTTCCATCTTCCATCCTTCCCCCCCCCTCTTCCTCCTGCCTCTAAGCGCTACTAAAACCACCCAAATAAAATTAAGAAGGCCTCCAGAGCACTACTAACACCACCCTTTCCGAGTTTATTGCCATCCTTTCTTCCCTTTGAAGAGAAATAATCCGAAGAGAATGTTTAACGATAAATAAAATCCGGAGTTAACATCCTTTAAATGAGTCAGCATTTTCTTTTCAAATTAGTACATAAGATTGGGTGTTTCTTTTGTCATTTTTGACTTTTAGCTGGATATACATACATAAAGACTACTGCCCATTATATAATAGACTGTCGCATATTTTTGCTAGGCTACTGCGTCACCCTTTCTCTCTCGCTGGCTGCAAGAGGGTGTTCCTATTTACTGTCTTGAATGATATAATTGGGAAAAAACTACATACAATACATAGTTAAAGCTAAATAAATTGTTTGGGACTATTAAAATAATTTCCAATGCTATTGATAATTCGATGAAAAATGCCAGTATACTGAAATCATATGCCCTTAATAGGGTTAAGATGAAAATTCATATACACTAAATGTACAAAAGCAAGGAAATTCCAACATTTTTACACTTTTATTGTCATAAAGGGTATGCAAGCACAACAGGGCTATGTATTTTACTGGTAGGAATTTTTCTTCAGCGCACCTCACACACCTCATCCACTCATGCATAGAGATTTATACTGTAGTGATGTGATAATGAAATGGTTTGGTTGATATGTAGTCATACCCTTAATGAAAATAAAAGTGTAAAAATTTGGGAATTTCCTTGCTTTTGTACATTTAGTGTATATGAATTTTCATCTTAACCCTATTAAGGGCATATGATTTCAGTATACTGGCATTTTTTATGGAATGTCACTACTTTTGTAAAGGCTATGCCTCAATACAATGCCTCTTCATAAGGTTTTTTTGAATTTTCTGGAAAACTAAGGTATATGTTAAACTGAAATTAAAATGCCATCAACTAGACCCTAGAACCTCTATCTCGGTCAAAAACCAGCTGAATCCATCAAATAGTTGATGAGATACAGGGTGGCACATATGTACGTACACACAGATAACATGATTTCATGATTGAACTTTCTGGCTCTCTGGGTTGCCTTGACTAATGATGCTGAAATTCTTATAGAACCTATCAAATAAAAATTTTGTGCAAAGTTATAACTAATTTGGTTTATTGGTTTTTGAGTTATGATTGATCAAAGAAATGAGATTTCCAGCATAGGCCATTTTTGAAGTCTATTAAGGGATAGAGCGCTCTCGCGCCTCCCTTGATTTTGACCCAATTATTTATTCATTTTTATTTTTATTATTGCTTATGTTTGAATTCATGTTTTTAAACATGACGTAAATCATAAATCTATGATGTCACGCCAAAACTATGATTATTTTGTTAAGAGAATGTTTTTAAATATATCTATAAAAAAGTGTAAATAGCTCAGTTTGTAGAACATCAGACTGAAGATCTCAAGGTTTTGGTTTCGATTTCTGGTCATGGCATCCGGTTTATTTGTTGGGAATATATTATTTAGTATGCAATATTTTCCATTTCTGAAAGAAGTTAAAACGATTCTGACAGACGGACAGATGCACACAACCACAGGGAAAGTGCCCATTATGTTATAAGTGAACTAACAAAATATCCTCCCTATGGTTGCATATTTTTGCTAGACTGTTGCGTCACCTTGTCTCTCTCTCTGTGAAGTTTTCTAGCTCGGTAGGGGGATCCCACCTTTTTTGTGGCAGACTTAGTTCATTCGAAATTTTTAGGCAATTACATGTAAACAGCCTGAAAAAAATTGGTGCTAAAAAATAAAAAACGAAACTAAAATATTTTAGACTTTAAATTTGGGATTACTTTCGCATATAAATTTAGCGTAAATCACCTACTTCCGGGTTACCGGGTGGTAATGATCACTCACTTCCAAACCAGGTAGCATTTTTAAAGACATAACAATTTTTTTTTTAGGGAGATTAGTACATACCTGCTCATTGATCTAGGATTGACCTATAAAAAATAAAAATGCATGAACCGTAGAAGCTAGCACACTCATGTGGAGAGTGATTCTGCTATGCGGGAGCCTGCAAAATGCATGCGATTCAAGAGGGCGGCAACTTTTTCGAAAGTTGGTGATCATTTTATGTAAAATTTATATATGAAAGTGATACCAACTCTACAAGTTAAAAATGTTTTTTTGTTTTTTGATTTCTTTCTTTTCACCGGTAACTTTTTCAGGCTCCTTACATGTGATCGACTAAAAAATATAGAATCGCATTTTCTTGTTTGGGGGGGGGGGGGGGAAGGGGAGAAGAGCGTTTACCTAAGGTGCTGGGCTCCAATAATACCTAACAATTATTGGAATTCCCGGCCTTCAGACTGGGATCAAAGAGAAATCCTTCTCGACTGGGGCAATTTTTATAGGTTAATTCCTATCTAAGTCATGTAAATTATTTAGAGTGAAATGGTTTATTTTTACTTTTAAGCTAAAAGATTATGAACATGAGTCATTATTCGTTCTTAGCTAGCCTCTTTCTGAATGTTTATAAAGATGGCGACTATATTTTTCTGATCGACTTTTCATTTCGGCATTTCACGTATACAACAAAGTTTGTTATAATTGTGTTATTAATGTTTTTTGATTTGTTTTTATTAAACATGCCGAAACTCATTTTCCTCTAAATATTTTACGTGACTAAAATAGGAATTAACCATTTTTATTTTTTTTATTCCCAATCCAGCGTGCCCTTTTTGGGGGATCTGGATTTTCATTCCATTAAAAACCAACCTCTTGTTTAAATTTGCCTTCGTGAGGAGGCAAATTATAGGGACTGTTTTAGTTTGTTTTTAACGATTTATTTTAATAAAATCATTTACTTGAATTTTGATTATTTATAAAACATATTCAACAAAATTATTTTTTATAAAACATATTCACTAAAATAGAAATAAACGAAATAACGTTTTGTCTTAGTGATTTTTTTTATTTGTTTACAAAAAGTGACAAATATTCTTGGTACGTGAATTCGGAATTTGCTTTCCTTTTTTATTTTTATTCTATGAACGTCCAGGGCGAACGTAGACCCCACGATATTCTTATGCAACATTTGTTCAAAATCAAGCATACTTATCTAACTACTCTGGTAAATGTACTTTCAGAATATATCTGATTATGCAGGTCTATTTCCAAAACCCTTGTAGGAGTTTGTAATATATTTTTATTCGTCCAGCGCGAATGCAGACCCCACAATATTATTGTAACATCTTTGAACAGAACAGATGCTACATTTTAATCCTAGCCTGAAGGCCACGAAAGTGTATTTTAGTTCGAGTTTCACGTTCGATATAACAGCGGCATCAGATGAAATTTAAAAGATTACTACGGCGATTGGACGACCTCATCTTTTACAAAGACGGTGGAGAGTGATAACGTACGTACGGACATGCAATTGCTTAATTAATAAATTTCATCCAAAATGTGTGCAAAAATCAAACTAAATAAGTGAGATATTCAAACAATGCCTATAGTACAATTGAACACCGAGGGACAGACACTCATTGTGTGCGTGTGTTTGTTCAACAGAGGGAGAGAGGGGAGAATAGCCTCGTTCACGCCCCCCACCCCCATGTGTACTGAAGTCAAACGAAATAAATGAGATATTTTTTTTATTATTGGCTGTGTTTTAAATTCAAATATTAAATTGTTTTTAACGTAAAAATGATAAAAAAAGAAACACGCTGAGCCAATCGGTGTTGTCTGCGTCAGTGAATTATGAAATGCCAAAAATCGTTTTTGCATAAGTAAGTTTATTTTATTGAGTTTTTATAATCTCTACCACTTAGCTCTGATGGTACGTACAAAGACTGGAGACTTCAAGTTGCCGATTTCCATTCCCAGTCTCGGCGTCAAATTTATTTATTGTTTGTTTATGTATTTTTTACTCTCAATTAAGTGTCCTAATGTATTTCTTACATTTACAAAAATTCCTACTGACAGACAGACAGACAGAGATTGTGTTTGTTATATAAGTAGACTAGAAAAATATCCTCCCTACGTTTCGTATATTTTTGCTAGGCGACCACTTCAGCCCTTTCTGCCTGGGAGGAATATATCATGACGAATGAAAATATACTACACAGAATTAACAGCCCCAATTAAATCTAGTTATAGGAAATTACAACATGGCTGCCAGTGATTGGGGCATTGCATTAAAGTTTGATTTTCAAGTCTTTAAATAATAAATTAGAATTTTATTTCAGGTTAAAAAATACAATTTAAGACTAATTAATAAATTTCATGATTTAAAACTAATTAATAAATGTGTGCGAAAATCGAACAAAATAAGCGAACGAACACTCCCCCACACTAAAAAAGTAAGAGTTAAGGCCTGGAAGCATATCATAACAGAATATTTAGTACACTACCCCTCTATAAAAAAAAGGTGAAAGAAATCCTGGGAGAATTATATCGTGAGGAACGAACGTATATAATAATCCCCCCGAAAAGTGGAGGTAATGCCTGGGAAGAATGTATTATGACGAATGAAAATATACTACACAGAATTAATACACCGGATTAAATGGAGTCATTTCTTAATGAAAAAGTAGGAGTTAATGCCTGGGAGCATGATATCATGACAGTGAAAGTTGGACACGCCTCTGGTGTACAAAAGAATCAAAAGTTCAGAGACACGCCTCTGTTGAAAGTTTCTGAACATGCCTCTGGTGTACAAAAGAACAAAATACGCGAACGAACACTTCCCCCAACCTAAAAAAGCAGGAGTTAATGCCTGAGAGCATGATATGATAGCAGAATATTTAGTACAGTACCTTTCTATAAAAAAGCAGAAGGTAATCCTGGGAGAATGGTATCATGATGAACGAACGTATATTATAATGGGGATGAATGGTTCTTAAAATCCATGAACCTCGATGTAAGTCATTTTATAATTTCACGAAGGCCAGTTTGAATTAAAAAAATATATATTTATTTTAAATAATAAATGAAATAATGTATTAGTATTTTTATTTGCTGCTGATAACAAAGATGGCAAATCTTCCTGGTGTCTGAAGAATGTTTGGTAGTAGAATTTTATGTGTGCGACAGAATGATACACAGTGACCACTAGAGTTGGGCGGTTTTGAAATTTTGGTTTCGGTATCGGTTTCGTTTTTTTCCCCTTAAAACCTCGGTTTATGGTTCGGTTTTTCGTTTTTTTTGAAAAAACTTTTTTACTATGGAAGCTATTCATTCTCTTGTGTGATGATTAGTTATTATTCAACGTTTAGTTGAATTATGCCACTGTTTCGATAATTTTGTGACTGAATCATTCTCCATGATATGAATCAATGATTCCTGCATTATTTTGCCGGTTCATGTATATTTAACTAAATTGTTAAACATACAGTGACACCCGGCACAATAATTATTTACTAATGTAATGGGATCGTTATTATGCCGGTTCATTTTTTTTAAAAACCTAATTGTTTTTGCCTTGCGAAAGAAAAGGTAATGAAATAAATAAGGGCAAATATTTAAAAACAATTTGTTTTCATCATCAGTTGTGTCGGTTAAAGAAATAAAATAAAATCGACCTGCCCTATTGTGTCGGTTAAAGAAATATCTGCTTTTAATACAAAAAACATTAAAAGTAAAATAATTAAATGAACGGAAATATTAGAGACAATTAGATTATTTAGTCGGATTTCATTTGCTGTAAAGCGTATCTGATGTAATTTCTTTACGAATTGCTGTTTGCAGACGAAAATATTGGGACCCCATTCGTACACAAGCATCTGAAATCCGGCTAAAGAATCTAATTGTCTCTAATATTTTCGTTCATTCAATTAATTTTTATTTTCAACTGCTACACATTTTAATCCAAGGTTGAATTGTTTTACAAACAAACATTGTGAAGCGGCAGCACTTTTTATACCCACCACGGGAGCCGGAGATACCACGTGCACCAGTAGGCGTGGCTCAAATGAACCAAACAATCGCAATCATTTTAAAATAGATATTTTACCTTTATTATTAAAAAAATACTATTTTTCTTTTCGGTTTATTTTTATTTAGTTACTTTTCATAATATAATTAATGTTGATGAATTTTCCCAACATTACTAAGTCTGCTCTCGATTTAAGTAATTGAAATTAAGGAAAGTTATATATAAAGAAAAAAATAAGCAACAAATAAATGTTACCAAAGGCAACATAAATTATTCTTCTACCTACCTGTATAAGTTTATTTGTTTATTTTATTATTTATTTTGATAAATGATTTTTTTAAATAAAAATAAATAATAAAATAAACAAATAAACTTATACAGGTAGGTAGAAGAATAATTTATGTTGCCTTTGGTAACATTTACTTGTTGAATTAACTTGTTAAAAATGTGCTTTAATAGGTGTTGCTTCGTAATCCTTGAACCAAAGCCAAACTTTTAAAAATAATGAAGTTATTAAGTTGTTGAATTAACTTGTTAAAAATGTGCTTTACAAAGGAAAGATTCTAATGTAAAATTCTGATTTTCTTTATGAAGAAAAACTTCGATAATGTTAAAATATACAGAAAATCACTGGATTTAAACAGTTTCTATTTTAAAATGTTCTTTCAATGAAATCATAAAATAAGTCGTAATTTTGAAGAGTTCACTCCTAATCGAATCAACCGGAAGTAAAAATTAATTTTATCGTTATTTTAAAATATATTGTTGCTTAAAATCAATCAGGCAAAGTTTAATTAAAAACAAACAAAAAAAACAATCAGGCAAAGTTTTAAATTATAAATAAAATTTCGTTTGATAAAGTTTTAAATGATACAAAAAAATTAATTTAAATAATAAAAAAAAAGTAATTTATAGTTAAATAAACACGAGCCGGCAAAATAACGTAAGACTCATTATTGTGCCGGGCGTCACTGTATGTTTAACAATTTAGTTAAATATACATGAACCGGCAAAATAACGCAGGAATCGTTATTTTGCCGGGACCGGCAATATAGCCTATTCGTAAGTTTTAAGGTGTTGACTGTTGTAATCAAAGTTCTGATACCTTTTCAACAGTTAACTCGTTAAAACAGTGACCAAAGATTCATGAAAGATTTCTGAAGAATAAAACTGAGTTTGAATATACATTCTAATTCTTTAACCCATCAGAAGCTAAGATATAACTCAGAAATGCAAGAAATTAAAAAACGAAAATTTATTTAAACAAACAAAATAATTTTACAAATAAAATTAAGCAAAAATGATGATGAAAATGAAATATTGTGAATCAAATAGATTTTCGACATCATACGGAACGCGTTTGATTTTTTCTTTTTCATTTGAAAATGCTAAAAATACGATGTCATGTTGTCTGTCGTATTTCTCTTTTTTTCATTTGAAAATTCAAAATGTTAATGATAAACAAACTGTAAACAAAGATTTCTTCCTACAAGTCAATTAAATGTTTTTATCATATATTTGTTCAATCTGTCCTCTTACTAATATAACATTTTTTGGTAATATTCCATTTTATTCAAATCGGAAAATCTTTTCAACTGTGTTTCCTTGTATATGGTGGCTTACTGTAGTAAAAACACAATACCAAACGGTTACGGTTTAAAAAAAAAAACCGATTCGGTATTCGGTATGGAGACGAAACCGAAAAACCGCGGTTTTTCGGTAAAACCGCCCATCTCTAGTGACCACTAAACCTTACAGCCATGTCACATGGAAATATTGATACTTGTTGCTCCATTAAAGTTAAGCAATGCTGTGCCTTGTTAGTACTTAGATGGGTAGTAATACCAAGTGATATAAGCCAGCAGTCGCTAACCTTTTTAACTTCCTGAACTACTAAATGTATAATTTAAAATTTGGCGGACTACTAATATGAATTTAGAAAAAAGCTAAATACATTTACATAACAATCGGAAAGCTTTTATCTTATTAATATGAAATGCACCCTTAAAAAGGTAACAAAGTTATAGTGTTATTATTTAAATAAAACAAATTGAAAATTTAAAGTTTATTCAAGTATTACACGTTTTTAGTGTTTTGATTTTTTTTTCTCAGTTTGTTTGAGATGAGTTTGTGGATTTTTAGGTACCAAGTATATAACTATATAAGGCGAAGAGTTGTGTTTATTTCAAGTCGAGACTGGTACTCCTGATTCTGGCTTGCTTACGATTTCATGGTCGCAATGTTTTGCAGCACACTAGTTGGAAGTTGATAGTCATCGCATCATTTTCGACATCATCATAATCCCCGCTTCCCTGCTAAAATTGCATTCTATCTCTTTCTCTGTAACTATGCCATGGTGTAAAAAATTATACTAATAACCCATCCAGTAACTCATTATAAACAGTAACAATAATAAACTTTTCAGTAACAAGTATTGAACATGACTTTGCAATTCAGGTTAGGTTATACTACTATGGCTGCATGATGTCACATTTGTCTACTTGTGTTTACTTCGAGATTATGTAAAGTCTTGAACATGTATACCATCCATAATATATTTTTCTCTCTCTTTTTTTTTAACTCATCATTTTGAATGTGAAGAGTCATAAAGATTGAAATAATGCTCAATTTTTCTGCAGACCATAACCTTTTTTGCATAGATCACTATTGATCTGTGGACCAGAGGTCAGTGACCACTGGTCGGGTGTACATTAAAATTCAATATTTCAGAAATTCTGACAAAGATTATTGAGTGGCTAAAATGAGATTTAAACATTTTTTTTTTTTTTTTTTCATTTTAAACTAGTTATTTTCATTCATTGTTTTCAAAGATCAGCTCAGAGCTTAATGCCAAGGTGATATTTGACACTTTAATTATTTTGATGAATTGATTAAAAAACAAACAAAAAGCAAACAATAAAAATCAAGAAACTTTATATCCTAATAATTCACTGTCTGTGCATTTAAGGCTTCACTATTCTTGGCCTGAATTCAATTAAATCTTCAGGAAGTCTTAAAGTCATCTCCACTCAGGATTTTGAACTTTATTCAACCAGGATTATTGTCCATCTGTCCATATAGACAGTCTGCCATTTCAGCTTTGGTTCCACCCCAACATCCCGGGGAAAGTTTAAAACTATTTTGAGATAGGATTATTGATTTTCATTCCTCAAATGAAAATATTTTTCAATCCAGTAAAAATAATATATAAAGCCATGTTTAAAAGGGAGATAATTGTGAAAAAAAAAAAAAAATGCTATTCCAATTTTGACAATTTCTTAACATTGTATATAATAAGTAATACATTACTTGATCATATTTATTTTGGAAGTTTTGAGATGAGGACTGATAATTTTGATTAAGACTACTATTCTCATCTTGGTCATTATTTTTTACAATGTATCCGCCGATGTTAACCCTGACCTTCTTAAGGTGTATCTTTTCAGACTTGAGTATCTTTATGTCGAATTCAGGAACCTATACAAAATTTCAAACTGAATTCTTTATTGAATCCATCAGAGTAGATTGTTCTCGTTCCATCAACCACTACTGGGTAGAAATGTTAATTATGATATTATTCTTAGATATTACCGCCTGTAGTAAGCATTGAATCTTTAACCTCCTAAAACTATTACTTAGAATTAATTTTTAATTAACAGTTTTATAAATTGTGTTATGCGTCCATGTGGCTGACGGAACAAGAACAATCTACCCCTGACGATTCAATAAAGGGTTCAGTTGTAAATTCTGTATAAGTTCCTGAATTTAACAAAGATTGCTCAATTCAAAAAGTTGTACCTAAAGAAGGTCAGAGGTTACATAAGCTGAAACATTGTGAATATAACAACTAAGATGAGAATAGTAGTCCAAATAATCCAATTTATCTATTTTTTATTACATTAATTGGTAAAATATTTTAATCAAATTTAAATGCATTTCAAATGGAAGTTCACTGTGATATTTTATATGTATTATCTCTTTTTTTCGAGAGGGTATGTCGACATGTCCAGTCACAACAAGCACCCATCTAAGGAGCTGAATTCCCCATAGTAAACTGATCTTGTCCCTATGTCAGGTCACCGGGCTTATTTGAGAGTTGAGTATAGTTCTAGTCCAGTCCTAGGATGCCATCATCCTAGACATGATCTCATTTATGAGAGAATGCTGGCAGGTCCAATCACAACAACTTTTGCACCCATCCAGAGTACCCCATTTTGGGGTAGCTGGATTCCCACAGTAAACTGATCTTGCCCCTGGGACAGCTCCTTGAGGTTCTGGTTTGGTTCTAGGAGGCCATCGTCCCAGACATTATCTCCTTCGGGAGAGAGAATGCTGGCGCGTCCAACCACAACAACTTTTGCACCCATCCAGAGTACCCCATTTTGGGGGGAGCTGGATTCCCACAGTAAACTGATCTCGTCCCTGGGACAGCTTCTTGGGGTTCTGGTTTGGTATTAAGAGGCCATCGTCCCAGACATTATCTCCTTCGGGAGAGAGAATGCTGGTGCGCCCAATCACAGCAACTTTTGCACCCATCCAGAGTACCCCATTTTGGGGGAGCTGGATCCCCACAGTAAACTGATCTCGTCCCTGGGACAGCTTCTTGGGTTCTGGTTTGGTATTAAGAGGCTATCGTCCCAGACATTATCTCCTTCGGGAGAGAGTATGTTGGCGGGTCCAATCACAGCAACTTTTGCACCCATCCAGAGTGACCCTTTTTTTAGGGGGGGGGGGGATTCCCCACTATGAACTAATTTTATGTCTAACTTTCCAGCAGTTTCAAGCCGGTGTGTAAAGAATAGAAAAGAAAGAAAAAAAGACACCAATTTAAAGTCAAAGAGAGAGTGAAATGTCAACAATTACAAGAGAGAGAGAGAGTAAGAAATAATGAATCACAAAAGACACTAAAAACAACAACAAAAAAGAATGTAAAAAAAAAACAAAACAACAACAACAAAAAAACAGATTCGGAAGTTTATGATGACGTCTCTTTAAATTAAAAAGTAGAAGATAAGGCTGTTGAGTGTCGCTGTTAATGTCCTGCGAGTTGACGTGGAAAATGACTGGCCCGGAGGAAACGGACACCTGTTGTTGGTTTATTTAAAAACAACGGCCACGCGATTATTTTTACTTTGGATTCGGAAAAAAAAGAAGAAAAAAAGAAAGACAGCCAGGATATATTAGTCAAATAACTGAATTCAAAAAACATTTTATGTATACCTTGGATTAAAATAATGGAAACTCTAAGAAGGTAAGTTAATCAATAAAAAAAGCAACGACATACAAGTTATGTATGTGTATATGTTTATATATTCATATGTACAAGATTCAATTCTAAACTAATTAACTGGTCATATTGAATTTGGGAAGACAGCTGCTAGGCCTAAGAGTGGGTTATGTTGGTTATATTTAGTTTTATGCAAAGGGGACAAAGAGTGGTGGAATGTAATGGATTTTGATCAAAATTGGAATAAGGATTCATAAGGTTTAGCATTGTTATATCTTGATTTTAATCTCTGTAAATGAACATAAAAGTAGTGCAAAACTGTTTTGTCCGGGGAATTAATTTTACCCGTGCTAGGGCGGGTATTCTAATAATAATAATTATATATAATATATATATATATATTTGATTTTTAACGGGATCGTTAAAAATCAACTTCGCCTATATTCTGTATAATAACATTTTTTTAAATAACAATATTTTTGTTGTATGAAAATTAAAAAGCAGTGACCGCCAGCGATTAAATCATTGAAATAAATTTCGATTTTCAAGACTTTGGAATCGTTCAACTTTTAGGGACCCTTAAAGTTCAATTTCGTCAGAAATGCATTCTGGTTGATTTAATTTTGTAATTAATTTTTTTTTTAATAGAATCAAAAATAAAAGTTGAACCCAAAAACTAACCCTGAATCCGGGGTAGCAATACAAGAAAATATATATACTAGTTTTTAATTAGTTTTTAAGGGATCATTAAAAACTAATTTCGCCTATTTTCTGTATAATAACATTTTTTTAAAGTGACAATATTTTTTGGGTCTAAGAAAATTAAAAAGCAATGACCGCCAACGATTAAATCATTGAAATAAATTTCCATTTTCAAGACTTTAAAAAGTAAATTAGCTTTTTTATTTCAGCACAAGAAATTAAATTTAAGACCAACAATCTGTTTAATCGTTTGATTTTTATTCGATTTAAAAAAAAAAATAATTAGCATTGAATCAGTAACACCAATATAAATTATCACATTTTCCATTCTTATTTTGGAATAAAATTGTAACCATTACCCCCACGCTGTCAACTAAAAACAAAAATAGAATATATTTTAGGAGAATTTAGAATGTGGGACCAGTTTCGCATATAAATTTAATGTAAAATGATCACCCATCTGCGGGCCAGCGTCTAACGAAATAGCGTTTTAAAGGCATATAACCAGATTATTATTTGGGGGGGGGGTGTAAAGGGAGATAAATTGTGTGTATTTTGTGAGGGGTGTGTAAAACAACCCTCTATTGCCACCCAGGCTTAGTGATAGGGTTTATTTCTAATTTTAAGTCCGGGTAGAAACAGCCACCCAAAACCTCCCTTAACCCTAAGTCTGAGTGGCAACAGCCCGCAAACAATCCCTTAACCCTACCACTAACCTTAAGTTCTACTGCGTTTGGTATAAATCATTTATTGTTGTTTTCTTATTTACGATTTTTACCGAGTGAGTAAATACTTATTTAAAAATGCGCTTTATAAAAGTATAGGGTAGGAACCTCCCTCCCACCCCCAACGGTCCTAATTTTTCGTTATCTAATTGTTCTTGCTTTATGTCATTTTATCCTATTCATTCACTTGTACCATATTTACCGGTGCCATTTTTACCCAGCACCATAATGTATATCACTGAAAATGAAATGCTCACACTAAAATGAATTCACCTGTTGAAAATATCTTTTAAAAGAGCAAACACGCACCTGTGCACACCTACATTCTTAATCACGTTCAGTAAGTTCACGTTTGACATTTTATCACAAGGAAATACAACGTTTTACTTTATTTTATAACTTGAAAACGTAATCCGGAAGAACAACCGAGACCTCCAAAAATAGAATTTGTACGTATGGATATCTGAAAAGACAATAATCTCGGTAAAAATCTAAATCAACAACTTTTTAAAAGGAATATGAAATAAATACAGTAAATAAAGTTAACATAATGGATTTATTTTTTTTTTTTTTACATACAATTTTTTTTATTAATATTAATAAAAATTAAATAAAATAAAAAAGTATTGGAATTTTTTTCTTATGTAACATGCATAATAAGATATTCCTCAGTTTGTTTTGTTTTATTTTTTTCGAATGTCTCCGTGCTTCTGGATAAGCACATTATTTACACCCCCTCTCATCCAATCAATGCTGAGAAAATCCTTGGACCCAGCTGACCCACCACACTAAAATTCATTATATATAAAAAAAAAAAAAGAAAAAGTAATATGGTGTCATCGTTATGGGTTGGACCGTGGTCATCGTAATAGAAAACTATATTACGACGGCCGTGGCTGGACGCAAAGAGGCATCGGGTTCTTCATTTAATCCCGGACAACGCTAGTAATATCTATCTATATATATTTTTTTTTTTGAAAGAACCATATAGACTTTCAAACATTTTTCCTCGCATTATAATCCCGGACTTAGGGTTAGCGTTGCTGTTAATAAAATGCATGCTTTAAAAAAGAAAACAAATTTAAAACCCAACTTACGTGACTTATTTTCTAAACCGAGTAAATCTTTGGAGCTTTTCTTTGCTGGCATGTTATTCTCTATACGTTCCATTGTTACTTATTTCACTTTTAGTAAGCGAAAACGTTTGGTTTTTTTAAATGCTTTTCAGATTTTGTAACTCTCTATGTCGCGCTCGCACATGTTTAATCGGTGAAGAAAACAGAATGTCTCCGTCGATTATTGATCCGACTAGAAACCCCGTCAGTGAGACAATTTAATCAAATGTCTATGTATTTATTGTAATAATTCGTTTATTAGATTAAACTTGTATTCGAATAAACACATAATTTGTTATTAAATTTGTAAATTACGAAAATATATCAGTTTTATACAACATGATATCGGAATAATATTGGTAAGGGACAAATGAATTTCACCAATTCTAGATCCGTTATTCAGCGTACAGCTGTCAATTTATCTGGGGAAAAAAAAATAAAAGTACAAATATTTCTTTATTTGTTGACGGAAAAGTCTGTGAATATAAAAAATAATATAAATAATGTAAAAACGAATGAATAATTTGATATTTAAAGAAAATTTCTTCATGACGAGATGTCAGTTGACATGTGGCAATGTTCGGATCTCTCTCTTGAGGTATTTATTTATTTATTTTAAATTTAATATATATCAACCTTCACATTTTCTTATACTTTTCTTGTATTTTAAAATGTTTGAAATCAGCTTTCTTATTTTCGTATAAGCATATTTTACGAATATAAATTAATATTTAAGTTTCGTTGTGAAAAGATTTTTCGTTTTGAAACTTAGAAACTATTTATATTAATTTCTGTATTAATAATAAGAATCGTCCAGTCGTCGTCCACATAACTTTGATAAATTGCACATTGAATTATTTTTTAAAATTTACTATCAATCGAATCTTTATTGAAATAAAAAATTTCCATAAAACGAATAAAAAATCTTTAAAAAAAAATAATTACGAAGTTAAATCCACCAGAATACATTTCGGTTTCTTAGTAAACAAAGCAGCCATTTTAATCTTTTATTAATAGTTGATAAAAAGAATCACTGCGATTCTTCGAAATTTGGAAGCATTTAAAAGTTATTTATAGCTTTAAAATTCTTAGAAAATCCTGACGTATTTAAAGATTGAAACTTTTGGAAGCTATTTGGTTTGCATCTAACAATTTTATAGAAATTAAAACATTACACACATTAATAAAAATTTGGTTCAATTAATAATTGAATGACCGAAATAATAAATAAATAAATAAATAAATAAACAAAATTCAACTTTCAAAATCTTATTAAAAAGAATTAGTAAAAGAAATCGAAAGTATTTATGAGATGTAAAGGTGCTTCTGCTGTTTAACCACGACATTAAAATATTTAAAGAAATGTATAAATTTATGTACTTACGTGTTAGCTGAAAATAAGATTGTACAGAAAAAAAAAAACGCAAATTCATCCAGTATTTATTAAATTATAAGAAAAAGAAAACAAACGATCGTAAGTTTCGTTAGACATTTTTACTTATGAAATAGACAAGGGAGATAACTCAAATTTTGTACTGGTTTAAAAAAATGGCTACCGAATGATAACATCGTTTGTTATTTTTAATGTAATAAATACTGGATGAATTTGCGTAATTTTGGGTGTATAGTCTTCCTTTAAGCTACCACCACGTAAGTACATAACAAAGTTTGCCTCTTGTATAGATCGAGTACACAGCCGAAATTTATTTTAGAAGAGTTCCAATGGTGTTAGAAGGGGCAGACAACTCTCTTTTTTAAGTACATAATTTCACGCCGTAAATATAATACCGGCCGTATTTCACGACAACTTTGGGTTTTTGGTGGCTATGAAAAGAACACTAAATCGGATTTTTTAGTGACGGTCCCGTCCAAAGATGCCGCCACATTAATCCCAATAATAAAAAAATATCTGCGATAATTTAATATTTTAAACTATAAAAAAAGCTGTTAATCAAAACAATAGGCCTGTTCGTTTTGCTGGTTTTGAAATGAAAAAATATACTGTTGATTTTCCCAAATTCTATTTTCTTCAATAAATGTTCTATCAATATACTGTTGATTTTCTCAAATTGTTATTTCTTCGAAAAATGTTCTATTAATTGAATTTGCATGACTTTTTATTTAAGAAATGGATATTTTCCATTTTCGGAGACATTGCGTACTAAAAAAATAGTTATCTGCCCCTTACATCATTGGAACTCTTCTAAAATAAATTTCGCCGTGTACCCGATCTATACAAGAGCCCAAAGTTTATACATTTCTTTAGCTATTTTTTTAAAAAGAGAGACCTAACATGTCGGCCACCGATTTAAATTCCAACATTTCGTAATTACATCCGGCGTAGTTTACCCCTATCAAAAACTTCAAATTCTACTTTTTTACGATTACATGTAAACAGCCTGAAAAAATATTCTCAAAAAAGGAATTAAGGTGCGTATCCAGTTTAGCGGGTACTTTCGAAAAAAACAAAACAACAAAAAAAAAAACAAACTGAGGAATATCTGTTTGATGTACGTATCTGTCACGGGCTGACCAAAGAGCACGTAAATTAATCAAGTAGTTTTTTTTGTATTTTTATAAAAGAAAATTAAATTTTAGCGTTGTACGAAGAGCAAATGCAAATATGACAGCCATTTTGATTTATTCAAAGGGAAATAAGCATAATTAATTTACGGTTATTCCCCTTTGAATAATCCCCAAAATGGCTGTCATATTTGCACTTCCTCTTCGTAAATCGCTAAAATTTAATTTTCTTTTATATATATATATAAAAATCTACTGATTAATTTACGTGCTTTTTGGTATAGGATATATTCAGCCTGTGGCAGGTACGTACATCAAACAGGTCTCAGTTTTTTTTTTTGTTTTTGTTTTTTTTCAATTTATAATTATTTTCTTCATTTAACAATAAATACTACTTTCAGACCACCATCACAGACTCTCCCCAAAACATACTCCATAGAGATGGTAGCAAAAACTTTTCCGTTTAATATTTTCATACTAACACTCTCTCTTTCATCACCGGGAAGTAATAAACAATGGATACTTTAGAAAAACGTAACCGTTATTGTTTTCTATCAATCTTCCATTAATTTAATACATAATACAATACATTCCGCACAAATTTAATGGACGCTCCCTCTTATTCCACTGATTTTTCGAGAATATCGGATTACGATATTTCCACTATTACAAATAGACTTCATCTCATTCTGGAATTTACGGAATACATTAAACGAACTTACTCACTTATACTGTACATTGATTAAAAATGGCGGCTACAATCTCTTAATCGAATCGACTTCAGACATTTTCCTTAGCAATATTCGATTCTTTCAGGTATAATTTCATTTTTTAACTTAAACACTTACACAATTTAATACCTTTAAGGCGTAAACATCTTTTTCAAAATACGTACATCGTACAACATTCAATTGTTGATACTTATTTCATGGAAACACGTAATATCAGTTTCTCTACGAACCTTCCACTAATAATTAACAGAAAACACAAGTTCATTGTTTCACTTTTAATCATTCATACACATCTAACATTAATCCAACATTTGTGTTTTCATTTTCACGTTAAGTATTCTGCTTTTTAATTAGGGGAGGGGTATTTAAGTAAGATGTTTTTTTTTCTACTTCATATTTACCTATTATAACAGGCCATTCTCTCCCCCTCTCTCTCTATTCATTTGCAACAATTTCTAAAAAAACGTGTTTAAATTTTTGCCCACTTAATTAATGTGATTAATTCTATCTCGCTTACCAATGGGTCATGTTTACTGTGACGAACATGGCGTTTTAATAAAACTGTGCCAGGTTGTGCAAGCCACGAGGGAAGTGATGTACCTGCTGAGCTTCGTCGTGGGAACGAGAAGAATCTCTCATGTGGGTTAGCGTTTGTCGCTGTACATAATAGAGTCCTAATAGCGTATACGGCCATGGGGATGAAACTTTCCCAATCGGAGATCGGACTATTGCGATTTGCGGCCGCCAACTGTACTGTCTTCCATATTATGCCATTGTATCTTTCGCACTGTCCGTTTCCTTGAGGATTGTGAGGAGTTGTTCTACTTACAGCTACTCTTCGTTCATGCAGAAACTGCTTGAGTTCGTCCGACATAAAAGCAGATCCACGATCTGAATGTATATATGCAGGCACTCCAAAAACGGCAAAAATGGAGCAGAGGCCTTAAATTACTGTTGCAGCCGTTACGTCTGGGCAGGGGATGACGAACGGAAATCTTGAGTACTTGTCTATTATTGTGAGCATGTATTTATTTTTAGTTTTAGAGGGTAAAGGGCCCTTAAAATCTAGGTTAAGTCTTTCAAAAGGCTGTGTGGCCTTAATGAGTATTGCTGGAGGAGGTTTGTAGAACCTGGGCTTATTTTCTACGCATATCCGACAAGAGTTTGTAATTCTTTTTACGTCTTCAATAGAATATGGCAAGTTTCTGCTCCTGACTACGTGAATCATTCTTGTGATACCTGGGTGACACAATTCCCTGTGTATATACTGAAGATCATCTGAGCCAGTTACCAGGCCACATACCCTTGAAAGCGCGTCGACCGCGGCATTCTCCTTACCAGGGCGGTAAGTGACGTCAAATGAGTAGCAAGAAAGCTCCATTCTCCATCTCGCTATTTTCTCGTTTTTTATTTTACTCGTTGTTTTTGGGTTAAACATAAATGAGACCGACTTTTGGTCAGTGATTAATTCAAAATGTCGGCCGATTAAGTAATGCCTCCACTATGGCGTACGCTTCTTTTTCTATTGCCGAGTGTCGTCGCTCGGATCGCGAAAGTGTTCTTGAAAAAAAAGCTACAGGACGACCGGATTGTCTCAGTGAGGCAGCTATCGCACAGCCGGAGGCATCCGTCTCAACTAATAGAGGGATAAAAGGATTCACAGCAGAAATGGCAGACTGAGCAATGTTCCTTTTCATGTTTTGAAATGCTCTGATGGCGGAACAGGACAACGGAAAAGTAGATACTTGTGTCAATGGGTGTATTTTTTCTGAAAAAGACGCAACCCATTGGGAGTAGTGGGCGAACATACCGAGGGCTCGTCGTAAAGAGGGCATGTTTGCAGGGATTGGTAATTCCATTAGGGGTTTCAGTCGCTCGGGATCCGGCGTCATGGTGCCATTTTTGACAATGTATCCCAATAATTTGATGCTTTTCAAGTTGTAGGAACATTTTTCACTGTTCAAAGTCAGATTATATTTCTTGACGGCAGCCATGAATCGTTTAAGGTTGTGGTCATGTTCAGCTTGGTTATGTCCGCATACTGTGACATTGTCTATATATGCATCAGTACCCTTCAATTTTTCATTAGAGATTATTTCATCTATTACCCTCTGAAAGCTAACCACACCATTTGTTATCCCAAAAGGAATTCGGCAGAACTGATATAGGTGACCGCAGGCCTCGAATGCCGTGTAGGGCTTATCCTCTGGCTTGATAGGTACCTGATGGTAGGCACTTCTGAGATTCAAAGTACTGAAAATGTGATATTTTGCAATATTAGAAATCATTTCGTCAATACGAGGCAGTGGATAGGCATCGAGTAATGTGTATCTGTTGATGGTCTGGGAATAGTCAATGACCATCCTTTTCTTGTGATTTTCAGTGGCTGTTACGAGGACCTGGGCTCTCCATGGAGATTCACTTGGCTCTATAATTCCTTCCTTAAGTAGTTTTGTTACTTCTGCTGCTATGAATTGTTTGTCCGTTTCTGAATAGCGTCTTGATTTTATTGCTACTGGTTTGCAGTCAGGAGTTAAGTTTGTAAAAAGTGACGGGTGCCGCACTTTGACAGCTGCTAGTCCACATACGCTTAGGACCGGCTTGGGGCCACCAAAAGGAATTTCAACGCATGAATGTTGTTTTAGAAAATTGTGACCCAAAATCACTTCGCAGCAGAGGTTTTTCATTACTGATAATTTGATCCCTTGATAGGAGTTTCCTTTTAGTTTCAGGTTAACCATGCAATATCCAATTACATGGGACGATAAAGATGAATTTGCCATTGATATTTGGTTGGAACAAGGAAATATTTCCCATTTATTCGCTTTTACAATACTGGCATTAATAAAACTTTCGGAACTGCCTGTATCAATAAGCACATGAATAGTCAATTCATTGATTTTTAACCCTCACGATTGTTTTTGAGAGGCAGCTGGGGAATGCAGCTGATATTGTAATTGGTGCTACAGTAGCAAGAGTAGCCGAACGTTTTTTTTGAGAAGCTGACCGGCAAACTTTCGAAAAATGTCCCTGCTTATCACACTTGTGGCATCTAACATCTCGAGCCGGGCAGGACGAACGAGCATGTATACGAAGGCCACAAAAGTAGCATGTGGATCCAGCTGAGGCGGCAGTGATAAGTTGTTCGTGATCGTTAGAAGGGGGGGGGTGCAACATCTTGAACAATGGAAGAATTTTGAACATGTAGAGGAGGGGCTACGATAGCAGCTCCCAAAATATCGGGTTGTAAATAGAAGACAGACTGCTTCTGTGCCATGTCCAACGTTAGAGCTTGTTCATAAGCTGTTGGCAAGTGTAGGTCTTTATTCTCTAGTAGTCTTTGTCTTATTTGGTTGGACTGTATTCCATTAATAAATGCGTCCCTGATAAAAACATCTCTCACTTGGTTCGCAGTTAAGGCTGTAAATTCACACTCGCGACTTAACGTCTTTAGAATCTGAAGGTATTGTTCAAGGCTTTCTTCTGGTTGTTGACGCCGGGTAGCAAGTAAATGTCTAGCAAAAATAGTATTTTTTCTTGACAAATATGGCTTCTAAAATGTCCACCGCAGTTTCATAATTTTCACATTCAGATACATTTCTATAAATAGCAGTAGAGACATGATGTAAAAGAAGGGTATATTTCTCAGTACCTGTTAAAGCCGTGTTTGAAGATAACTGTAGAGCTGTAAGAAATCCTTCGAACATTTTTCTCCAATGCCGCCATTTGTCAGTAGATTCCGAGTCGGCCGTATCAAGGTCTAGACTATCGGGTTTCAAGTAACATTCCATAACGAATGGTTAAATAAATTGTAATAAAAACAGGACGCCGAATATAACTTAAGGATAAGCTTCATTTAACCATTTGTTGCTTACTGAGGATATTTATTTGAAAAAATTTCAAAATGTGGCACGAGGCCTAAAAGGGAGATGGGGAAAAAGTTGACCTAACTAACATTCTTAACTTAACTAGTCACAATCACCAAAACAAATTTACTCCATGATTTACCTACTTAAAACCCAAAAATGACAATATATACATGAAATGGGAAGTGGGGGAAAAATGATATATATATATACAATGACAAAATAAATAAAATTAAATGTTAGTATAAGAACCTCCCACTAAAGAATGTGGCCGATAAGTAGTTTTGCCAGTCGAAAAAGGCGATGCAGGTCACGAAAGTTTTATTCTGACACCTCCTTCGAAAATTACGAAAGCAGACCTGCATCTCTGACAAAACAACAGATCAGTCACCTAATTGGGGTCGGGAATGGGAATTATAAAATAAAAGTCGGGGTAAAAAAAAAAAAAGGGGGGGGGGGAGGACGAAAAAAAAAAAGTAGGACCTATGACAACTTACATACCTCTAGCTAAATTAAAAATGGGGAAGAAAACAAAACATAACCTAATCTTGCCTAACCGGGTCAAATAAAAGAGTCAGTGTTCGGTTCGACTACCCAATATTCTGTCTAAGGCACGTCCAAGTACCACTCAAAATTAGCTCCATTCACTCGACACAAACGCGCAACTTTCACACACCTTTCGTTGAAATCTGCCGGAGGGAGTTTCACCTTCTCCAGCCTGATACGCATTTTCAGGCGAGACTGGAAAATGAGTTCAAGCTGGGGAGCAGTGATGGTCTCTTCCCCATAGACTTCCTTCTGTCGTGTCGACCAAATCACTCCTCTCATAACAGCTAGTAAGCAAAGAAACACATAATGCTCCTCCCACTTCATAGTTGGTGCCCAATTGCAGCATGTCGAAAAAGACTCCAAAACGAAGAACTGTCCGTTCAACATGCGAACAGTGTAGCCTTCAACTAACTCGCACAGCGGGCGAACGATGGGGCAATGAAAGAAAACATGACTGGTCGTTTCCTCCCCGTCACCGCATCGAACACAACTCGGTGTCTCTCTTAATCCCACTGCATAAAGCTTTTTGCTGACCCAGAGTGCATTTCTTATTATCAGCCAGGTGAGTGATGCCTCGTAATTATCGAAGCATTTCAACCCAGGCGCCCAAGGCCAGATCAAGCGAAGTTCTCCCTTCGTAAGACCGAGCCCCTCAGTAATACTGTCACGAACAGATCCCCTCACCATAACCCGATATAGTGCTTTACGAGACAACACTCGGGTGTCAGAGAGGCTTTCTGACACCCTTAGAAGGTACTTCAACGACTGTCGACACTCGCGATAAAAGGAGCACTCGCGTCGAGGTAAACGAAATGCCTCACCCCCATGCAAGTGCACACTTTTCAAAGCCGAAAAGGCTTTCTTGGTGTCTTGCTTCCAAAATTCACCGTTTCCCTCACAAGGTGTACACATTCGGTCTAGGTAGTGTAAGCGAAGCGTATATTGACGAATCTCAACGCTTGGCATACCCAGACCGCCTTCAGACGGATGCAAGTAGCAGATCTCCCGGCGAACCATGGGCTGCTTTCCGCGCCACAAAAACACGAAAAGAGCCTTCACTAAATCAATTAATGTGTCCGCCGGCAGAGGGAGCACAGAAAGACGGTAGAGGATGAGAGGATAAATGTGAGAATTACACACCTCCGCTCTTCCTTTTAAAGTAAGATTTCTCAATGACCACAGATGGGCTGCAGCCTTAACCACTTTCAACACTTCCGACCAATTTTTCTCCAAACCAGGAGATCAGGACCAAACCAGACGCCAAGTATCTTGCAAGGCCCATCCGTCCAGCCAAAGGGCCCCTGAAGGGGGACACCCCTCCAAGCACCAATGCGTAAACCAACAGACTTGTCGCAGTTGATTTTGGCCCCTGTCACTTGTTCATACCGTCTTATTTCCATGTCGACGACCCTAATCTCAGCACTGCTCGTTACAAGCACAGTGACGTCGTCGGCATAGGCGGAGTACTTAATCATGGGGCAAGCACCAGACAAAGTAATCCCACGAAGGACCGGATTCACCCTAAGCCTGCGAAGGAAAGACTCCAACGCAAGCACATAAAGCATCGGTGAAAGCGGACATCCCTGACGAATAGATCTGGACAAATCGAAAGACTTCGACCTCATTCCATTCACTTCAACCAACGCACCGGGGTTTGCATAAAACAGGCGAATCCAGGAGCGGAAATGAGGACCAAATCCAGCTGAAGGCAAGACAGTCTCCAAGTAACGATGATCGACCCTATCGAATGCTTTGGACTGATCTAAATTGATCAGCGCGGCTTCCGTGTCGACTTTCTCTATGATCAAGCGTATCATGTGCAAATTATCTTGAATAGTCCGGCCCTTAACAGCACAAGTCTGTTCGGGACTTATTAGACGAAACAAGACAACCTGCAGACGATTAGCTAAGATCTTGGCCAAAATCTTTAACTCTGTATTTAACATTGTTAAGGGCCGGAAATTACCTATACCATCCCCACCACTTTTGTCCTTGCGAAGCAATTTGATGATACCCCTGGTAAAGTACTGGGGGATAGACCCGTTCCTAAACCAGGAGTTAAACAACACAGCCAGCAGGGGGACAAAAATAGGCGACAACCTCAAATACAGTTCGTAAGGCAGACCATCGATACCCGGAGACTTATCAAGGCCAACCTGCCTTAGGGCCCCCAGGACTTCATCCTCATTTATACACCCTTCGCACCTAGCTGCTTCGGTCGCCTCGAGACGAGAAAAGTCAGCTAAATAGGCGTCGAACTGAGCCATTGTCAGACCGGGCTCCTTGGTAAAAAGATCCTGAAAATGAGAGCGAAAACCCTCCAAAATCCCGTCGTTTGTAGTCACGAGACGCCCATCCGATAATGTGACACTGGCGATGTGTCGATCAGTAGACCGTCGACGTTCCTCCACACGCAGTGATGCGGCCATGTTTGTCGCCTCGTGCGGCACTCTTTTTAACCTAGCCCTAACTAACAATCCCTGATCTGCCTTGTTATCCAAGGAGTTCAGTTCCGTTTTAGCTACAGTAAAGGTAACACTATCCCCCGCTTCAACCGCCCGACTTAATCTAGCTTCTAGTGCCACTTTCGTTGCCCTAGATCTAAGGTTGAGTCGACGACTATAATCAGCAACGAAGGACCTAATAATGTTCTTAAAATGGCCCCACCACTTATTCCCAATGATAGCACCCGTCAATTCCCTCTGTAATGTTAGTAAAAGCTGTTCCTGGAAGTCCTTCAAATCGAACAACGATGTGTTGAACTTCCAGTACCCAGCCAATCTAGGCTTAGGACTATCTAAGTTTACCCGAACCCGGACAAGCCTATGATCCGAGTAAACTATGTTATGAAAACTTGGACAATCTAAAAGCCCTAAATCGACTCTCCTAATTAAGAACCGATCAAGGTAACTCGAAAGTTGCCCTAAATCGGAGCCGCGACTAGCAGTCCCAGTCCATACTACTTCACGGGGTTTCTCATTTCGAAATTTATCGACAAGATCGAACTTATCGATAAAGTCACGAAATGCCTTAACATCCCCGTTGCTGTTAGTTCCCCTAGGATTTCCCAAGCGATCTAAATCGGGATCCAAGACCGCGTTCCAGTCTCCCGCTAGAATTATCCGACGCGACGTATCCATAAAGGGCTCAATCCGCCGAAAAAAAGGAACCCGCTCAGAATAGGCGTTGGGCGCATAAACCCCAATAAGCCGAAAAGCCACATCCTTTACGGTAACATCAAGAACGCACAGCCTTCCCTTAGGATCCACATAGATTGGGTCACACGTCGCATTCAGTGTGCGCTTAACTAGCCAGGAAACCCCTCTTGAGTGAGTTTCAAAGTACGCTGAATAGAGCTGAAAGTCTCTAGTCAGCGCACCCTGATAATCACTGGGAATAAAGTGGGTTTCCTGCAAACAACATACATCCACGCCGAGCCGTTGAAGGTCACGTACTACTCGAAGTTTATGAGCGGTGTCCCTCAACCCTCGGCCATTTAGGCTTGCTAATCTGAGTGCCATTATAGTGCTTTTAGAGTTGGGAACCCGAAACGAACATTGACGATTTTAAGACACCGACAGATATCCCCAGAGAACCTTGTCCCATTTCAGTTGTGATGAGACCGTCCGGGGACAAACCGCCAATGTCTAAGGGGAAAGTTAATTTAATAGCCCTGTAGAGTGTTGGATGAATACGTACAGGGACCCTCCAAACACAAGATTTTTGAAGTAGTTTTAGTTCATCGTCATTAAAGAAAGCGAGAGGAGGCGACATCTTAAAGGAGTTATTCGCCTCCTCCATCATATTCCATACCCCTTTCGCCTTGTCTCTCGATCTAACTACAGATAATAGTCTTTTAGCTTCTAAAAAATTTTCCGGGTTGGAAATGTCTTTTTTATTGACCGTCCTCAGCGTAGCTAGGTTGCGGTAATCCTTCTTATGATGGTTTATCATGACTTTTTCCGTCTCTGGAGTTACCTTACAAACATCTTTGCCGGTGTAGAAAGGGGGCTTCTTTTTTCGAGCCTCTAGAGAGGGGCTTCACTGACGTTTCTGGGATGTGGAGGGGGCGATGGGTGAGGCAGGAGGCGGCATATCAGTCTTCATTGGAGAGGGGGGCGGTGTATTTTTAGGGGTGTTGCAGGGGGTGCAGAATGGAGATGGTTTTGGGGAAACGGACTTTTCTTTGCATAAAGGGGTCATGTTAGATTCCCTCATTGGTGGGGACGACCTTAATGGGGGAGGTGCAGCTTTGACTGGGGAGCGACGTTCTTTGGGCGGGGAAGTAGTTTTAGCAGAATTAACTGTAGTCTCAGAGAACAGTTTTTTTTTTTTCGTTTTTTTTTCCTTTTTTTTCCTCTATTTTACGTTCATCGTCAAGAGTTTTTTTAAGGTTTAGAATTTTCTTATATTGCTCACCTCCTGGGTCATTGCTAGTTTCAATTTCCAGGCGTTCTTCTTCAGTCATAACTTGTGCGTACGATTTAGGTGATTTTTTGCCAGTGACAACATTCCATATTTCTTTTTTCTCTGGGGATTTGTTCGAAGTATTGCAAAGTGCTTCAAATTCATCTGGAGTAATAGTTGTAGCTGTTGGATTTGGGGAGGGAGTCGTCTTATCCGCTGAAACTTTAGGGGTCAAGTGTTCCAGAACCCTGTTTTTGGGGTTAGGCTGGGCCGGTTTCATCCTCGTGGGGCAAGTAAATGTTAAGTGCCCCACCTCGTTACAGATCCAGCAAGCTGGACGCCTTCCAGCCACCACCGCGGGCAATTTCTCCCCGTTCGCCTCGATATAGTATGGTACTTTTTTGAAAGCCGATTCATTCAGCCAAACGTCAAACGACCACGTTCCATTATACTTATCAACCGAAATGGCAGTTATATCACCAAACTTCAGCAAAAAAGTGCCTAAGTATTCACCAGGTACCACTGCCGGTACTTCAAAAACGGAAATGGTTGTTCTTCTACGTCCCATATACTCCATACGGAGTATATAGTCTTTTGTGATAATTTCTTTTTTGGAGAGTTCAATACATTCCTCCTCGGTCTTAAAAAGACTATTCCATGTATTATAGCCCTTGCACTTTACAATTCTCTCGGCACGTAATCCAGTCGTTGCAATAAGTTTTGCGACTGTATCCTTGGTCGATCTTATCAACTTTTTTGATTTTCGGTCTACCACAAACATTAGAATGGTTTTTTTTGCAAACTCTTCCAATCTTGGTAATTGGATAATAATTCCAGTCTCTGTAACAAATTCAGTACAGTCTTTCGCTTTAGTGACAAATTCGCCAACGTCGATGTGTAGAGCAGGTGGCCTACTCCATTCAGTCTTTTCGGAAGGCTGAGATGGCTTCTCAACCATTGCAGTGGTCTCCGCAGTCGCCATGGCCGGAGAACGGTGAAAAAAAATAACAAACTCCAAATAAAAAATAAAGAGTAACAAAAAAAATAAGCAACAACTTTAACAAATATAAATAACGATAATAACAATAAGTAACAATAAATAACAACGGACTTACAGCAGTGAATAAATAACGTAGTAACAGTCGGGCTTTGTTGCTTACTGAGACAAATAGTGTTTTAACATTCACTCTTAATATACACGAATGTAGAACATTCCATTATTAATTAAAGGGGTGAGACGGGCATCAATTATCTTTGTTACTACAACTGCAACAATTTTTTCCCCCAGGAGATGGATTTTCAACACATTAAACATCACACTTGTATAACTTTCCTTTCGTGGAGAGGCAAACAAATAGCAACAACATAGTCAATGGTAAAATTGCAGATTAGTTAACAGTCGATAAATCAAAAACGAATAAATCGAAACGAAATAATCGCCATATATTTAAATCAAGGTCAGAGTTAGACGAAAGGTCGATTTTCAATGTTGGTAAATTCAATCTCTCACCAAAATGGGCACTTCGGATTGAGATAAAAATTGCCTCATTCTAGAAGTATTTTTCTTTCACTCATCTTGGAAAGCTTCATGCATATTCTTGGATCATATTTACTTTTGGGGGAGGGGGGGCAGTGGTTTTTATTTTTTCAAATAAACTGCTACTTACAATCGTAGAGGGGGAGGCAGTCACCCAAAACATAGAGAAATCTATTTTGTTTGATTCTAAATCCTACTTTAATAACTTAAATTACAGGGTTGTTTTCAACTACTTTTTGACAATTTAATACTCTAATATTTATATTTTTAAAATTTAATTTATATCTATACCGGGCAACGCCGAGACACGGGCCCTGCTAGTATATACATATATTTGTCTTTCAAGCATCACAATCGTGTCGCCGAACTCCCGTTCTAACATGAGTTCCAAACAAGACCGGTGTAATCTGAAAAATGCCATCTGTATATTTTTGATCAACAAGTAAAAAAAGCAAAATGATTTCTGTAATTGGAAATTTAGAATTTTACTTTTTTTTTTGAAAACTAGAATGTTATTTTTTTTATTTAGAAAGAAAATAGTGAAACTTTAAATGTTTTTTAAAAATATTTTTTTACTGATAGTAAAAAATATAATAAACTTCTTTTCTTAGAAATTGAATAATGGAAATCAATTCCGCTAATCTAATCAATTTTGAAAAAAAACATTTCACATATTTTTGGCAAAAACACATATATTTTCACTATTAATAAAAACAAACAAAACATTTCAAGTTGTTTGGACAAATTTGTTTTTACTATTTTCATTCTAAAATATGTATGTAAATAAAAAATAACATTCCAGTAAAATTCTAAATTCCCAATTACAGATATCATTTTGCTTTTCAGTGCTTATCCAGATTAAGGGAGACATTCGAACAAAAGAAAATAAAATAAAATAAAACAAACTGAAGAATATCTGTTTGATGTACGTACCTGTAACGTGCTGAATATATCCTATACCAAAAAATCACGTAAATTAATTAAGTAGTTTTTATTTTATAAAAGAAAATTAAATTTTATTAATTAACGAATAACGTGGAAATACCCCGGCAATTACGGCTTATTCAAAGGAGATAACCGAAATTCATAATAAGCCGTAATTGCCGGGGTATTTTCTCGTTAATGTGTAAATTTAAATTTTCTTTTATAAAGTAAAAACTACTTGATTAATTTACGTGCTTTTTGGTATAGGATATATTCAGCCCGTGACAGGTACGTACATAAAACAGATATTCCTCAGTTTGTTGTATTTTATTTTGTTCGAATGTCTCCTTTAATCTGGATAAGCACCTGCTTTTCTTATTTGTTGACTAAAAATATACAGATGGCATTTGCTGGACTACACCAGTCTGGTTTAGAACTCATGTTAGAACGGAAGTTCGGCGGCATGGTTGTGATGCTTGAAAGCCTCTAATTTAAAGATTATGACATTAAGAACGTTTTTGAGTTAAAATGAATTTAGTATTAAGTAGAAAAAAAGACGTTTTAATACTTTTTTGTCTTGAGCGATACAAAAAACAACATGGCATCGGTTCCTTTTTGTTAAAATCTCGATTATTCTAGCATATTTGGTAATGGTCGAGTTTAGAGTTTTTCAATAAAAAATATGTCTAGGTGATGAAAATGGTTTTATGTTTTTTTTTATTAAATAATATTAAATGAGGAACCATTTCGAGTAAAGATCTACTTATTATTATCCATATAATTGGAAGAAAAACATGTTTGAAATATAAATATGCTACAAAATTGTTACCTAACTGTGTCAGAAAAATAAAACAAAACCACTTTTTCTTTGCCTTTCTCTCTGCAATCCAAATCGCTTCTGTTGCTTCCCAGCTGTCCTCTTTATTCATATCAGCTGATCTCCACATATGCAAATCAGACTTCACTATAAAAATTTGCACTCATGAAGAGAAGCCCTTCTTTACCCTGCAGACACGACATGCGAAACACCCCATTCTCTTTCCTGCTTGCAAGTGTTCCTCTTCATTGTCACAAAAATAGCATAGAAAATACAAGAAAAGAAGTACCTAATGAAAAATTGGAGCCCGGCGGAAACTTGGAGGGGGTGAATTTAAAATTTTTTTATCAAATTTAAAATTAAAAAAAATAAAACTTCTGAGGATACGTTAAAATTAAATAGATTTATTGAAATAAATTAAACATCAAATAAATAAATGGACCATATAAAGAATAAGGACCTCGGAAATTGAAAAGAGACGAAATTCGGTCTACACTGGTTGACCATACCAAACAAATAATAACGCTGTGTTTTTGGGGTTTTCGTCAAAAACTCGCTTTTTAATACAGGGAAAGATTTATTTTAAGAAATATTGATTAAATATTTATTTTTAATGTAGGATGCGTTTTTTTATTTACAAAACTTCTTTAATAATCAAACAAAACATAAATGTTTTTGTGTCACTATTTACTTGCCTCCTCACGAGAACAGAATACATAATAAAATAATAAATCTTATAGGGTGCGTCTGTTTTTTTACAATAAGTTTTAATAAACACAGAAGATTCTATTTTTTGTGTTGTGTATTTGAAGAAAAGGGGGATATATTAAATATTTATTTATATATTTTTCTTAAAATACACAACACGAAAAATAGAATCTTCTGTCTTTATTAAAACATATTGTAAAAAAAAAGATGCAACAGAAACTGGCGAATGAGCACAACTCGTTAATGCCCCCACTTGATTTGTATAGCCTCTATGGGCAATGCCATAACTTTTTAAAGAAAAGATGTAAAAAAAATAAATACTGAAGTGAAGTGTACACACACACAAAATTAGTCAAATTAGTGATGGTGAAAATGTTTGTTAATTGTGACACGTGTAAAAATAAGAGAAATTTAACATTTGGTTACACTTTTTTCTTTCATACAAAAAATGGTGATGGTCATAAAGTGGGTGATCTGTTTATGTTAATTTTATATAGGAAACTGATCCCCCTCTAAAATATTTTTCAACCAAAACACAAATAAAAACAACGGAAATTTTCTAGTGACATGCTCGGTAATTGTACACAGAAAAAAGAAAAAATGGTGATGGTCATAAAGTGGGTGATCATTTTACGTTAAATTTATACAGAAAACTGAACCCCATCTAAAATCTAGTAATAAAGTAGATAATTGTACACAGAAAGAAAATTGGTCCGTAAAAAGGGTGAAAGTAAGTGGTGGTGGTAAATAACGAAGAAGCGCCGAAGAGCCAAACATTCTTATGATTATTTTGGTTATATTGGAGGTGTTGCCAACTGTTATGACGGCCAAATCTGAAGTGGCACATTTCGAACCGTGTTACCACAAAAAATATCCCATTATATTTTTGCCCATCTTTTTTGAAAAAATTTTATTTTGAAAATATTAATTAACAAATAACTTAATTATTAACAATTTAAATATATTACCAATTAACAAACAATAAAATCAAACTGTTTTTTTATAAATTGGAAAATTGTATATTTCTCTAATTAAAATACACAAAAGAATTGGTTTAAAACTTGCGGAAGTTGGGTTCAATGTCCTTAATACTCATTTACCTAATTAACAAATTTGGGTTAGTATGTAATGTTTTCCGTTTCTGGTTTGGAATGACATTGGCCGTTGCCAGCTATCGCAAATACGCTGATTGGTAATTAAGCAATGCTGTGTGAACAATCTAATAGTTTTACTGTTATTTTTTTTTTTTTTAACTTAGTTCACCCCAAACAAGGCAAGTCGCCACTGTAGACGTAAAAGGCTACTGAGAATTAGAGTGAAAGTTTAGCGAGTCATCCTAAACAGCGAGATGCTTGTTCACATTAGTTTTAAATTTCTGCATGTCGGTACAGTTGGGGAAACGGGGAGCAGGGAGGGAGTTCCGAAGGCTGGCAGCCCAAAGAAAAAAGCTATTGGAGTAGAAGGCTCTCTGGCATCTGGGGACCTCCACAGTGAATGGATGGGATTTAGCTGATTGTCGGGTTTATCAAGTGTATTTATGTCGAGAGGGCACCAGAGCAGCAAGTTCATCGGAGCACATTCCATTGAAGTACTTGTAAAACAAGCACAAAGATGCAACATTGCGACAATGGGACAGGAGCTGGAGTTTGGTAGATAGTGAGACTCTTTTTTGGACCTTTTCCAAGAGGGAGAGACTAGTGGATGGTGCACCAACCCAGATATGACAACAATACTCAATGCATGGGCGGATGGTGGCTTTGTAGAGGTATAAGAAGTTTTCTAGCATGGTAGAGGGAGCCCACTTTCTTTGCAGCAGCCTTGGCAATGTCTTTTATGTATTTGTTCCAATTGATGTTGCCTGTGAATGTTAAACCGAGGAGTTTGAACGTTGGACTCTCAGGTAGGGTGTTATTAGCCATGATAATCGGTGGTTGACGACGTTTTTTGTAGTTGTTGAAGGAAAGGAACTTTGTCTTAACAGCGTTAAATGTAAGATCCGTTTATGACCCCATTCCACTACAGACTGGAGGTCACTGTCTAAGGATTCAGCCATTGCCTCGGATATGTGTGCGTCCGTTTTACCCACATAATGAGTAGAGCGTGGTGTCATCAGCAAATATACCCATCTCAGACACAATGTTATCAGGGAGGTCGTTTATGAAAATCAGGAACAATAAAGGTCCAAAGATCGATCCCTGCATTTATGTCGTATTGTTTGGATGAACAGCCATCGAGGATAACCTGGATCTTTTTTTTTGATAAGAAGCATCTAATTATATTAAATATTTGTCCAGTAATACCATATAAATTAATTTTTGTGAGAGGACCTATATGCCAGACCTTGTCAAAGGCTTTGGATATATCAAGCGCTACCACCCTAGCTTCACCTGCCTTGTCCAGTGTATGGTATGTGTGTTCAGAGATGACCGTTAGGATATCCGCTTGCCTAAATCCATACTTATGGTCAGAAATAAGTTTAGTATTAACGAGGTGCTGGACTATCGCTAGATTGATTAGAGATTTAAAGATTTTAGCAAAGAGCGGGAGTAGACTGATGGGGGTATAATTCTGAGAGTCTGTTTTCTTTCCAGAATTCTTGAAGACTGGTACCACAGAGACAATTTATCTGAAGTTTGGGTGGCTAAATCTCTTATAAGAATTTAAAAAAAAACAAAGGTCTAAGTATGTACGACTTCACAAATATAATATTATGCCTGATTGATTACGACGTGGGCATCAAAGAAAAATGAAACTAAAAATAAAAAGCAACAAAAACTGAACCGGGCAAAAATATGAAGGATTTTTTTCTCACGTAACACTGTGCGAACTGTGCGACTTCATATTTGGCTGCCATAACACAGTTGACACCTTCAATTTAACCATTATTTTAAATATTTTTTAAAAGTGAAATCTTTTTTTAATTTCAGTTTTTGTTTCAGATTATAAATCCTGTAAGTGTGATAATGACTAAAACTTGTTAGTCATTTTTTAAAAATTTTTGGAATTGGTTACTGTGATTTTTTTTTTATTTAACTGACAATTATTGGTAAATTCTTGATAAAGGGTTGGAAGCTATTTACAGTGGAATGGCTCTGTGCAGGCTTTCATTGCCCCAAACAACTTATTTTTACTTAAAAGACCTTCTAGTAAAAAAGCAGGTACTTTTACAGAATTTGAACTGAACTGTATTTTTTAAAATCCTAACCCTAACCTAAGTTTTAGGTTTAGTTTGGCAAAAGTCAGTTCGATTCGGTTCAAATTCGGTAGAAGCACCACAAAGCAAAATGGCTTGTTTTGTTTAATCCGGTTAAGATTCAGCCTATGTCTTTCAATCGTAGGCATTTCCCTTTTCTTCCTGAAATTCTCATGGATGGTTCTGCTCTTGAAGAGAAATCGACTCTGAAACTTCTTGGTCTTTCTTTCTCACCAAATGAGAAAGAAAGACCAAGAAGTTTCACTCTTGAAGTTAATACATTAGATCCATTGCTCTTTCTGCTTCTTGTAAAGTCTGTTCTCTCTATCGCTCCAAACACTTTCTCACGCTTAAGGCTGTTCTCTACAAATCTACTATCAGACCATGTATGGAGTACTGTTGTCATATTTGAGCTGGTGAATCTTTATTCCATTTGAGGGTTCTTGATAAGGTGCAGAAACATATCTGTAATTTGATTGGCACCACCCTTTCTTTTTCTCTGCACCCTCTCTCTCATAGACATGATGTTGCTAGTCTCAGTCTTTTCTTTAAATACTATTATTGCATGTGTTCTTCAGAATTGTCTGATCTATTCCCTACTTTGTTCTAGCTCGTTTGACTTGTTGATCTAGTGATCTCCATCAATTCGCTGTTTTGATACCTCCTTGTAATACAGTTTCCTATTCCATTAGCTTCTTTCCAAGAACTGCATGCTTGTGGAACTTTCTTTCTGCTGACTGTTTTCCTCCTACCTATAGCCCTGGTCTTTTGAAGACTTAGGCCACTAGGTATCTCCTGTCTTTGCAATAATAATCTTTCATTCTTGTTAGCTCCTTACATCAAGTGGCTTCATGCATTGTCTGGAGCGATTTCCATAAAAAAAAAAACAATATTAAAAACAGTAAGCTTAATTGACTACTCGAAACGCGGACAAAACGAGACTACCGGGAAAAGATAGATGGCCGATATATAAATAAATCAAAAAGGGAGATGAATCCAAGTTATCCTCCTTCTTGATTTATTTATATATCTGTTATGTTTCTTTGCCAGTTGTCTTTTTGTCCATGTTTCACAGACGATTAAGCTTATAGAAACAAGACAAAGCCATTTCTCATATTTAAAACAACTGTATTGAGTCATCTTTGTTGTGGTGTAAATAAAAGGAATTAAAGAGAAGGATGTTAATAATTGAGTAAGTTCATAAGTATGGATGAAGACAAAATATTAGAGTCCATGTGATGTGGAATAAGTGTCCCGATCATAAGGAATAAAGAAGAGTTCATATAATGGAAAGGATGAGTGTTCTGTTTGTAAGGAAAGGAAAAAAGTTCATATATGAGAATGTGTGTACATACACAGGTGTTGAAGTCAGAGTGTGTGTATGTTACATTAAGTCCACGTCTGTGCGATCGTAGCCATGTTGGATCCTTGTCTTCTTGTCAACGTCAAAGCCTGTGAGCTCGACGGGAAGGTTGCAGGCAAAGAGAGAAGTTTGGGGGTTGATCCGAGCAACATGGATGAGTTGTTGGTAGTGCCGTCTCCTAGCCAAAAAAGAGAAAGTGAACAGTGGGGGATCCCTTTTATAATCTCTTGTCGGGTGCTCAGCTTGCCTGAGAGATGGCTTCTGATTGGGTAAGCCAAAATGAAGTTAAATGCTTGCACCATTTGCGTTGAGCATAGAAATTAAGCATAGATTCAAAATCGTTAACCGCGACCTGTCGCTGCTGCTGTTGTCGTTTGTAGTACCGCTGCTACAAACTTGCTATAACTTACTGGTTTTAATATTAAGCAACATGTTTTTCATTGAAAATAAGTTGTTTGATATAGTAATGAAACCCTGCTGAAACTAATTTAAAAGAAAATTCTCTTTTCATTATTTTTAAAAATTCAATAATTTAACCTCAGTTTGTAAAAGAATGCTTTTTTCATTGTTCTTTTTAGTGTTTGTTTCGTCAATCAAAAGTGTCAGTAGTTTTTATAGAATCATTCTGATTTCCAACCGGTAGGTTAGGGTTTTCAATTCCAAAATCTTTCAGACCACTCGAAAAACACACTCGATGGGAGTGATTCTATAAAATTACCAAACTGTCACAGATTATATAAATAAACGTAAAAACGAATGGCATTTGTTTGTCATTATATAGATCTGCCTCCATGGCTGCCAATATTGGCTCGGTAAAATCCGGTAACGAAGTACAACAGCTAAAAGGCGATCATACAAGATTAAACCTGGGTTTCTGAAACAAAAAAAACACTTACTGATTTATTACAGTGTATTTTATACTGATATATTTATATTATTGCTTTTTATTTATTTCTTTTTGTAATTATTGTTCAAGTGTTTTTAATTACAAAAACAAACTGTTCGCATGACTGAAAAAATATTAGAAAACAATAATTACAAAACCGCAACAATGTAAATATATCAGTAAAGAAATCAAATCAATAAAGTTTTTTTTTGTTTTCTGTTTCAGAAACCTGGGTTTCATTTTGTGTGGTTATCTTTCAGCTGTTGTCGTAATTTGTTACTGGAAGGGCTTTTTACTCATCACATCGTAACGATAGACGCTCCAGTTGCTCCCCAAGCGAATTAGAAGCTTGGTATGCTTTCTCGATCTAGTTACCTTTCACGGTCTAGAAAAGAACTATACAGTGATTTAGTTGTGTTTCGCTTCAACAATTCTGAGTACTCTCTGACTTTTTTAGTTTAAGCTGAAGAAGAAATGGCTGAGCACACCTGTAGCAAACTTTTACTGCTCTGGAAGTATGTCAACGAGGTGACAGCTCGCATCGATCCCCAGCCGGTGCTACTGCTGAAGGTTGTGTACGTGATTGATAATGTCAACCCCGCCATGGGCGAGGAGGAATGAATGGTGTTTCTCGCAATCCTGGCTCTAGCAAGAATGGTGGTGTGAACGACATGTCTTATGGGATTGCGTGGGGTTGAATCTTTTTTGCATCAAGATCTGATTTTATTCTTCAAGCATCAGCTTAGGGTTAAGATTATATTCCACGGAATTCAAAAAAAGAGGAATACAAGTTGCGAGCTTGTGTGTAGAAAGGGGAGTCAGATATGAATACGTGTTCTCTGTCTGAGGATGGTGCACACGGTTTGGCAGTTGTGCAGTATAGTTAACAAGAAAAAAAAGGGTGAAAAAACAAATATTGAATAATTGTTACCAAACGCAAGAAAAGTTACTTTTCTACTTACCTACATATTCTTTCTGTGTTTTAAAGTGTTTGAAAACGTTTTTACTTCAATATAAGATTTCATTCAAATACGATGTTGTTAGTTAGATTTCGCAATGGCAGACGGACATGGTTGATTGATGGGTTTTTCGTCTTTTTGGATGAAAAAAACAAACAAATATACAAAAAGTAACTGTTCCAAATGCAGTAAAATTTACTTTTCTGCCTAATTGAAAGAAGAAAATGACAAAACAAAAAAATAATCAGACTTCGGTGATTTCTGGAAAGTAAGCAGTGCCATTGTAAAATGTAACTCTCATCACATTGTATTTGAACAAAATCTTATTGAAATTTAAAGGTATTTAAACTTCTTGCATTTGGTAACGGTTACTTGTTTAATATTTGTTTTTTTCACACTTATTTTCTTAACTATACAGGTGCTCAACAGAGCTCCAATCTGTGGTCCCCCCTGTGAAACATTCACAACACAAACTCGTCTAGCTACAACAACTGTAAATAATTTGCCTTTCTTCCTCTGTGTACCTAAAACTAAATGGAACTATCATGAGAAAAGTTTATTTTCTAGAACTACTCGTCTGTGGAACACAATACCATGGGGCTGCTTCTCAGCGGACTACGACATGGTCGTTTTCAAGTCCAATGTTAACAAATTCTTGTTGAGCTGACTTCTTAAATAATCAAATTCTGCCCATTTCCAACCATTGTTACCGATCTTCACGGTCTTATCCTCGAGTGGCAAACACTTTTTCACACAAAAAACTAAAAAAAAAACTTCCTCTCATTAACCTCAGAGAAAAAAAAACATTATTCTCTTCTGTGCAAAAAACACTTTACATTAAATAACTTGAAAAAACAACCCAAAACTTCCTTTTTTATATCCAAGTAACAAAAACCAACCAAATTAAACAAACTTAAACAAGAATAAATCAACACTTTTTCGTTAAATAAATTCTTACCCCCCCCCCCCTGCCCAACACAAAAATGCCCCCCCCCCCTATTTTTCGGACAAGCTACACCCCCTACCTACCTCCATCACACATAAAATCCACTTTCCATCAAAAAAATAATTAAAAAAATAAAATCGGTTACACGTCTCTATTTACTGCTAACTGGTCAAGAAGTGGGTGCTCATTTAACGTTAAATTTATATATGAAAGTGATCCCCCACTCTAAAATATATATTTTTTGGAATTCTTTTTTTTTTACAGAAATATTTTCAGGCTGTTTACATATAATCGCCTAAAAAAAAGTAGAATCTCATTTTTGGGTAGGGGGTAAAATGCGATATGTTTACTGAATGAAATAATAAATTAAACAAACAAAAATAGCAAGAATATTCGTATTTTATGTAAACGAATGTTTTTTGTTTTTTGTTTTTTTTTTTGAAATTAAATGTGAAATAATCTCTGTCTTTTTCACCTAAAAAAAAAAATCAACCAATAGTTTATTTTTTATTTTAGGGAACTTTTATTTATTTATTGAGAATCAATTGCATGGATTTTAAGTTTGTTTATTTTATTCTCAACGTGAATGGCTTGGTTTCTTTAGTATTAAAAACCATTTACGTTTAGCTTTAAATGACGTGGCCTTTTCTAAAGTTACCATAAAACCAGCACGAAACGGAAAAAGAAAATCTAAAGAAACGTAAGAGGGTGAGGATAATGGGTGTGTCATTTTTTATATAATTTAATTTTAGATATTTAATTCGCACCATATAGAATATTCGTCGCGTTTGGTCTGTTTCAGTATAAGATAATATATTAGTGTATTCGATTGACATTGTAAGGATAACTAATTTGCATATTGCTTTGCAAAACGACATCGCATTAATTCACTTTTTATTGTTTTCATTTTAATATAACAAAGTTCTGTTAACGAATATATTTTATATCATGGATAAAGGCTTTGTATTTTGGGTAAAAAAAAGAGTCTTTCTGGTTATTTTACTTCTGGGTGTGATGGTGTGATTCTTGGTTTCTTCAATTTTTCTCGTCAACGCTGTGAAACGGATCCTACTAATATATATATATATATATATATATATATATATATATATATATATATATATATATATACGTACATAAAACAAATCCATAAACATGTGTTTCTGGCTATCAGCCGTCATCAGCATAGCTACCCTGTATATATATATATATATATATATATATATGTATATGTATATGAGAAAAACAACTTCTCAAAGTCGAAAAGAACCAAATTAAGACAGTAAATCTTAGACAAAGGGCTCAATATTCTTTTGGATAGAGCTATATCAGCACTTACTGCAGTTTCACGGTATTACCGATCATTAGAATTGTACATTATTTTCGAGTAATGCTAGATATTAGAGACCAGTCAGGTACACTGTTGATGATCGATAATGCCATGACACTGCAATGAATACTTTTTATTATTTATATATATATATATATATATATATATATATATATAATAAAATAAAATAAAGTAACACGGAATCACATAAGGTGCAATAATTTATTTCGACCTTCCAGCCTTTTCAAGCACCCAAACGAGGAGATTACATATTTGAAAATGAAAAAGGAGAAATTCACACTCACTATTCAATACACATATAGAAAGAGGGGGAAATTGTGCGATTTATAACGGAAGACATATAGTGAGGGGGAAAGAGAGTCACAACATATCCAATACATATATGAAGAGAGGGGGAAATTGAACGATTTATAACGGAAGGCGTATATTGAGGGGGAAAGAGCTTGACAACATATTTAATATATATATCGAGAGAGGGGGAGATTGTACGATTTATAACGGAGTGGAAATAGTGAGGGGGAAAGAGAGTAGTACATATATAAAGAGAGGGGGAAATTGTATGATTTATGACGGAAGGTATATAGGGAGAAGGAAGGCGGATGAGATATCATAACTAGGTCAATTTGTCTGGGACCCCTTACAAACGCTTAACCCTAAGTTCTTTTTAATCATCTATTTCTAATAATTGTTTAATTTCTTGGCGAAACATGAATAATTAAAAAAAAAAAATTATCTAACATTGACATGGTATCGGTGTGGGCTGTTTTCGTGTTTTTTCCTTCTTCCTCTCTCCCACCTTCTTTTTCCCCCTCCCCTCTCCCTCCTAACTGATTTCTTAATCGCCAAACTGAAGATTTACAGACATTATAATTTGAATTTCCGGCCTTCATAGACAATTAAAAAGAACTTAGGATTGAGCGTTTGTAAGAGGACCCAGACAGATTGACCTGGTTATGATATCTCACCCTCCATTCCCCTCCCTATATACCTTCCATTATAAATCATACAATTTCCCCCTCTCTCTATATATGTATTACTCTCTTCCCCCCTCACTATTTGCATTCCGTGATAAATCATACAATCTCCTCCTCTCTCGATATATATATTAAATATGTTGTCAAGCTCTTTCTCCCTCAATATATGCTTTCCAGTATAAATTGTTCAATTTCTCCCTCTCTCCATATATGTATTGGATATGTTCATGTGACTCTCTTTCTCCCTCACTATATGTCTTCCGTTATAAATCGCACAATTTCCCCCTCTCTCTATATGTGTATTGAATAGTGAGTGTGAATTCGTCTCTTTTCATTTTCAAATATGCAATCTCCTCGTTTGGGTGCTTGAAAAGGCCGGAGGGTCGAAATAAATTATTGTACCGGTGATTATGTGATTCCGTGTTACTTTATTTTATTTTATTCTTGCTCTGTTTATTACATTGAGCCCTCATACTCAGATTTCCTTCTGGAATTTATCTCACTCTAACACACACACACACACATATATATATATATATATATATATATATATATATATATATATATATATATATATATATATATATCTTACCCGGAATTTGCATTGCCTACAGCCTTTTAAAAACATACTACTAATATATATATATATATATATATATATATATATATATATAATTTCTTTATTTTTTCTTTGAAATAAATGAAATGGCAGGTGTTTGATGTGATCTTTTCCTTACCTCAGGTGTTTATTTTTTTAATAATTTTTTCATTTTTCTTTTTGGCAAAGCTTTGAAAAAGAGACTGCATAGAATTTTTGCGATTTAAAAAAATTTCCTAAACAAGCTTCATATTATTATTGATTACAACTTTAAACTGCGATTATCGAAAAACCTCATTATTATACATAAGTGAACACTTACTTTATAGCCGGTATAAATGGAGCTGTTTCTTACAATGTAGAAAGTAGTCTTTCTGTAGATATGAGGAATTTCAATTACACTGGCTATAAAGTAAGTGTGTTCATTTCATTATTAAATTATAATAGCAAAATGCCTTCCACCCTCCTCTTTCAGGCATGATAATAAATATTTTTTCTGAAATTTTTTTTCCGATAATCGTACTCTGAATAGGGTTAATTCCTATTTTAATCATGTAAATCACTTAGAATTAAATTTTCTATTTAAAAGACAGCATTATAAACTTGAGTTATCGTTCTTACTTAGCTAGCATCTGGTTTATTAAAAACATGGTTTATGTAAAAATAAATTGTTTGGGAGTAATGCCGAAGTCCATTTCGAATAATTTATGTAACTGAAATAGGAATTAACCCTTTAAATATTGTAATCGACAATAAACAGCAATTAAAAAAAAAAAATGGTTTGGCCTCCATTCCGAAGCTTCACCTTTTTTTCTTGATGTCGCTGATTCTCTAAAACTCGTATATTGTACAATAATACATTTTTTTATATTGTGTTAGCTTATAATAATCAGGAGTGAACTGCCTTTGTCCATTTTCAAGTTATTTCCCTTAAATTATACTGGGCAACGAGAGAATGCACACTCCTGTTTCCAGAAATCAAAAATATCTAATTCCACTCATATGAGTAATATAGAAACCAAATATCATTCTTTTGGGTTTTAATGCACAAAGCATCAGATGCGGTTCGACAGACTGCCATCTTGGCATACTTTTTACTAACCCTGGTTGCAGTTATCTTCAGACTTCCTCTCCTGGTTGCAGACGGTGGCTCCCAGTACATCATCAACTAAATGTAAATCACATTTATATATTGTTGATGCATATCTCTCTCTCTATTCTATGACCCTGACAACACCTTTTATTGATTGTGTTGGGACATTAATGTATTCTTTCACTTTGTTACGTTTGTGGTTTTCACTTTGTTACGTTTTTGGTTTTTACCTTTGTATGTATTGTGTTTTATATATCTCTCTTATGTCTCTCTTTGGCAAACTATGTGAGAAATAAATGTATATATATATGTAAATCCAGCTGTTTCTTAATTATTGCCCCTTTTCCTTTTTATTCTGACCCCAGTGTGTGTACACAAGAGAACACCACAGATAAAATGATGACGGCCTTGTGTTAAGGAAAATACCAAAACACGTGAGCGCTAAAAATGTTATTCCAAATCCCATTAATTCTTCAATAGTCAGACATGTATTGTTTTCCTTATTTCAAGTAATGGAACGTATTAGATTTCAAAATTTTATTTGGCTTTAGTTTTAAATCTGTTTTTTTTTTTAGTAGTAAAATGAAAAGCAGAATTGAGGGTGGGGCGAACCATTTGGTGCTTCCTGCTAAAAAATGTAAGAAACTAATTTTATGTTATGCAGATTTGTTATTGTTTAGACAATGGTCATTCCAAGGTTTTAGTGAAAACAGCTCCCATGACTTTTAGAAACATATTTTTCACCCTCAGAATCAGGGTTTCTGAGTCTGAAGATTTGGAAGGAGTCGGAGTTAGATTTTTTAACTCTAAAAAAGATCAGCATATTTTAAAATAAGGAATTTTTGAAATTCTAGAAGTCTTGAGTTGGACCATATACATTCCAACTCCGCAATCCTGCTCAGAATTGCTAAACCTTGTAATATACACTGCCTCCTTTAAAATCCTCAGGCTTTCCTAAATTTGCGAAAACTACACCTGATATCTCCCATACGTACACAGACGTGTACATGCACTTTTCTCAAGTCTAACAAACACTTACTTTTCAACCAAACTTTTATGGTTAAGGATAGCTCAGATAACCTATAGTTTTTCTCCATCTCTCCTGAACACAAGCCCAGTCTAATAATGCTAAACACCTTTGTGTCTAACAAACATGGACATGCTTACAGTCAGAAAACAACACAGCTCCCATGATTTTCACAAACATTTATTTACGCTCAGAATTACTGAAGCCTTGAACAAACTGCTTGCGTCAGTTGTTGGCAGCTGGGACACTGCATCTTTTAAAACTCTCATACTGTCAAAATTTTCTAAAATTACACTTGATGTCCCCCTCCATGCGCACATGTATACCATGACTCGTACACTGTTCATTTCCCTGAAAATTGTACATTATCCTATGTACTCTATATTCAATTGTAGTAAGTTATAGTACACCTGAGCACTGTACACAATGATTTCATTATTAAAGTAGTTTTTTAGTTAAAATTTTCAAATCTTATACTTTCAAAGCAAAGATATTTTTTTTTTACTCTAATCAATTTTGAGGATTAATCGACAAGAGAAGATAACTCCTGATACAACTTATCCTGATTTTTATAATAACTGCAGAATTTACTTGACCCTGATGAGGTCGAAAACATGCTTTGCATGCATTAACTTCAACATTACCCCTGTAACAGCAAGCAAACTGGAGCAAAGATCTCGGACACGAATTACACTGATGAATATGTATTTATTTGCGCGCACATGGCCAACGCTGAACTATAACATCTTTTCACCATAAAACTCTATTTTTGCCAAGCTACTTGCCACAGAGCCAACGTCTATCACAATCGGAACAAACGTCCAACTCCCATGTTGACCGATTCGAAAAGACCGCCTCTCGACAAGCAGGCGGTGTAGAGGCACAACAGTTACCCCGTGCGCATGTCTTCCGGAAGAGGACGGTGCTGAATACAAAATGTCCCCTTCCTGAATTATGACCGGCCAACATGTGAAACTCCTACGTTTACAACCCCATAGCTTAGAATCGTGGTTGAAACCTTAAATTCAGATACACTTCATAATTCAGGTCGTGGTCAAGACCCTAATTTCACAAAAGTTGTAAGGCAAACTTGTTTCGAAAGATGAAAAATTTAAATAAAAAACAAAAACAAACTACTTTTTTGTTTCACTAAAATTTAAAATAATACTTATTCTTGTCTGCATAACACGTTTGTATAAATTACAATTAGAATTTTATATAGATTCTCTAGTGTAGACCTGCAGATGTCAATATACATCTTTACATAGCTTCTACTGCTTTCATGCTAGTACAGAGAAAAATATTTGAAATTTCATGGAAAAAAATGACACTAATATTTTTATGAGCGAGTTTTACATATTGTTTTGGTAAAAAAAAACAGAAGAAAAAAAAAATTGCTTTGAACTAATGCCAAATCCCCTTTATGCTGTTTTTCATGGATTCTCAACAAAAACAATTATATAATGTTTTTTTCATGTTAATGTCATGTTAATTTCTTTAAATTTAAAAATCCTTTAGACTTATGTGAGTTCTTAACTCTGGTATTGACATCGTAAAAACTACTGCCTTATTCTGTTTTTGTCAACCAATCACATGTTTTTATTCGTGTACGAACAGACAAACTCTAAAAACACCATAACTTTTTAATAGTGTATAGATTATTCCAATTGCGTTTTGGCACTAATTAGATCAAGAATATTAATTTTGTCTTTTATCATTTTGCTAAAAATTACTAACCCTAACTAAACCCAGAAAAGGGATCAAAACCCGAAATTCGGCTTTACCTCACAATTCAGGTGTCAGTTAAGACCCTAAATACATGTACAAATCATGAGGCAATTAAAATGATAGCCGTTTATAAACTTGTTTCCAAAAAATGAAAAATTCCAAATTGTTTGTTTTCACTAAAATTTGGAATAATACTTTTTACGCAAGAGAACATTTACATAAATTAAAACGATATATTTTTTAGTGTAGACCAATTTATACCTACTCTTTGAGCAGTGTTGGTGCAGTATCTGGATTTGTCAATATCCATTTTTACCTAACTTCTACCACTTTATAGCTAGTCCAAAAAAGATTTGTGAAATTTGATTGGAAAAAAAAATGCTATTTAATATTTGAATGATAGAGTAAATAACTATGCTGAATGTATTTCTATTGCAAAAAAAACCCCAAAAAACAGAAATTATAGTAATGAAATTTTATAAAAGTTCTTGGAAGCATCTTTAAGAAATTTAGGAAATTGAAAACAAACAAATGCCTTTAAAATTCATTACCACATAAGTGACCACGCGCTACAAGAAGTTCAAAATTAAAAAAAAAAGAAAAGGACGTTGCTCATTCTCACCACCCTGCGACAAAGTCTGACCACCGCTCCGGCAACATCGACATGTAAAACTATCATCACGGAAAAAAAGGTATTGCCTTTAAATTGATTCAGACTCCCTTTCTCCGAAGAAGAATGTGTTATCATTCGAAATTAATAAGAAAAAAGTTAAGAAAAAAAGAATTTAAATGATTTTTAATAAAATATTGCATCTCAGAACGTGGTCTCCAAAGGCATTTGTTTTTCCCTGTTCAATTTCCAGGCATTTTTAACAAGAGCCAACAAAACAAAAACGGAGCGAAAAAAACAAATATACAACAAATAAATTTAACCAAAGGCAAGATAAGTTACTCTTCTACCTACCTGGATAAGTTTTTTTGTGTTTTAACTTATTTTAATACACAACTAGTGTCAACTCTTAAATTAGAACAAGAAACAAAATGGCTCACTTGGAGAGTGTTGATAATCGCTCAAAAATCGAAAATTAAACAAAATACTGTTAGAAACACATCCACTAATGTAATGTTCAACTTATCCAGGTAGGTAGAAGAGTAACTTATCTTGCCTTTGGTAACATTTATTTGTTGCATATTTTTTTGTTTTGTTGGCTCTTGTTAAAAATGCCCCAATTTCCTAAATTAGATATTATGTTTTCAAGCAAAAATTCACTTTGCACTAATGTGAAATATTCTTTATATCTAATGTTTTGCTGATTATCAAAAAAAAAGTATAATGTTTTTTTATTTTCTGTTAAATTCTTCAAATATATATAGTTAAAAAAAATCCTTCAGACTTACATGAGATTTGAACTGTTATTGACATCGTAAAAACTACTGCCTTAGTAATGTGTACTCTGCCTATTCCTTTTTTGTCAACCAATCACATGTTTTTATTTGCGTGCGAACAAACTCTACAAACACTAACTTTTTAATAGTATATAGATTATTATGAGAAGAAGCTTGTATCATTCTTATTAGCAGCCAGCATTATTAGTAGCCATGCTCTTATCAGGGTTGGAAAGAGTTGCTTTTCCTGCTAATTACCTCTTCAAACTTCAATTATTGCAAGACCCTGTCTATGCCGAATGTTATAATTATAATCTTAAAAATAACATTCTCTTTATTTCTGTAAATAGATTATTTACAAAAATAAAGACAATGTTATTTTAAGAATAACTGTTCTTGTTATAATTTATTAACACTTAGTCTTAATATCCTGCATTATTTCGATTATTTAAACTACTATTCTCACCTGAGATGTTATTCTCACAACGTTTTGGCTAATGTAATATTTGACCTTCTTCAGGTGCAACTTGTTGAACTCTAGAATCTATACAGAATTTCGAACTGAGTCCTTTATTTAATCCATGCGGGTAGATTGTTCTTGCTCAGTCAGCCATTAAGTAATTTTTATTTTATTCTTAGTTATCGCCTGTAGTGAGTATTGAACCTTCAACCTTCAGAAGATTGTCATTTAGATTATTAGACATTTCTAGTACGTTTTTTTGGGGAGCTTTAAACTTTGTTTTAGATGTGTAGTATTACTACTTGTTACTAGATCTCCATCTATATAAAGCTAGGTATTTGTATATGCTTTTATATTTGTATGTGCAGGATTCACTCCTAAACTAGTTAACCGAGCATTATGAATTTTGGAACACAGCTGCTAGGTGTAAAGGGTTGTAATGTGGGCTTTAGTTAGATTTAGTTTTATACAATGCAAAGGGGGTAAAAAGCGTGTGGAAACCCTTTGTGAAAATTTAGATATCTCCAGTTTTTTTTTTGTGAAATTTTAACAATAGATATTATTAGACATCAATTAATAAATATTCCCTAAATCTAAGTTTTTTTCAAAGTATTTTTTAGGTGGCATAATTTGAACACAACTTCTCATTTAAAAATTAGAAATATATCAAATTTGCATTACCAAAATGTCAAATGAAAATAACTTCTTTGGTTTCTGTAAAGAAGACTACAGCGTCAGTAATTGCCGCCCAGAGGGTGGGTAGTTTTTGCTAGTATATATATATATATATATATATTTATTTATAAGAGAGAGAGAGAGAGAGAGAGAGAGGTAGTTTGCTTGAAGCATTGCTGGGAATTGTAATAAATGTATTAAGAAGGCTGAAGGCAATGCAGAGAGCCGGATTGATGAGAAACTGGAAAGAACAAAAAATAAACAATCGAAGGAGAGAACTCATAACTATCTATTTATTTTTCTTTTCAATCTTACATAAACAGCAAGTATGGTATTAGCTGTGTGTGATGTCCATATGATGATTAAAAATCATTTGATATTTCGGAAAAATCTTCCCCTTATCAAAAAGAAAACTCTGCCTGTGTGGAATTCACTAAGATGGATAGCATCTATCTTAGTGAATTCCACACAGACAATATTTTTCTTTTTTTTTTCCTTTTCTGTTTTTTCCTCATCGTCGAAGTCTTACGGCGTAGCCGAAGATCAGTGATTTCTTTGGGTGTTTTTGAAGAGATTGTTTTTTTTTTGTCTGATATCTGTAGTGAAAAGCACTTCCGCGCATGTGTACAATAATGAGATGGGTGTTACTACAGTTAGAAGTGCCGTTAAAATGATAAATTTTGAAAATTGAGAAAAATATTGTCCGTATTACCATGATTAAGGTTTATAAAACCGAAAATTTTGATTTAAAAATAAAAAAAAATTAATAAATATTTCATTTATTTGAAAATAAAGTCATCTGGTTTCTCAATTTTCAAAATTTATATATATATATATATATATATATATATATATATATATATACGTTTTTGTGTAATTTCCTCATATCAAATTATTACATATTGATGGAATTAGTCTATTGAGTGCACTTGAAAGTTCTTGAGCAAATTTTGACTGAAGCACTGTCTTTTAGAATATTTGTATTCATGATATTTGCTTTGTGTCTGTAAAATACTAATTTTCGTTTTATATTGGACAGTGCTTCCATCCAACACTAATGTTTCGTGTTGATAGCTGACCTCGCAGCTCTTGATTGGAATAAGTTACCACTTGAATCTGTGAGTAAGTAATGCATTCAGAACGTGGTTGTGACCAAACTATTTAAATAAAAGTAATTTATTCCGTAGACATGTAAAATACTCTTAAGATTTATATCAAACAGCATTTCCTGTCAATACTAATGTCTGATGTTGAGAGCTTACTCCACAGCTGTTGTTTGGAACAAGTTATTACTTGAGTTAGTGGATGGAAGGGGGTCACTAATTCATGACACTAATTTTAAGTCGGTAAACAATTAACAATTTTTACAGTAATGACTTGGAAAACGTATGCGGTATCTGTGATCTATAAAATAATATTTTGACAAATATACGATAATTATTCCGTAATGTTATTCTTTTTCCTTATTTTTGTCGATACTCCGGTTTGACAACACATTATTCATGAATGAATTATTTAATCTTAGTAAGTAAAATGAAAACACCTGCGTTGTACTGAATTATTTTAAACAGAATTTAAAAAATGTTTACTCATTTTTTACGGTACAGCACACTAGTGTGTGTGTGTATATATATATATATATATTATATATGCCTTCCAATGATCAAAGGGAAAATCAATCCATAGCCATACCTATCATCTGATCTTCCAATTTCTTCATCTGTTGTCAAACACCACAACCAAACTTTACCTATGTACTTTCAATATCCAGGAATACCTGTAATTCTTCTTTGTCCCACCGACAAACAAAAAATTTTTTTTTTAAATATGTTAAAAACTGTATTTTTTATTTTTATTTCCAAATTCAATGCTATTAACATTTCCTATGCGCATTTCACAGCAGAAATTAAAGGGAATATTTAGTCTTTTTCCATCACTCTGTTGCTCATCAGGGAATTGTTCATTCATTATCAACAGGAAAAAAGAATAGAAAAAGTTAAAAAAATGTGCTCCCGACAAAAGTTACGGCAAGTCAGAATACATGTAAAAAATGCATGCAAAAAACTAACATGAGAAGTTGTGACAAAATCCAGCCCCCCCCCCCCCCAAGGAAAACCTAATTCAAAAACTTTAACACAATACGACTTGAGGCAATGGAAAAGACCAAAAGGAAGGCCAAAAACCCGTTGAAGAGACAACCTCGACAGCCAATTTGGTCCTACATGACCACGCCTAGGTAGGAACAAACCAAGAAAGGGTTCCTCCTCCAGGAGGGATAAAAAAACTTTAATGATGATGATGATATATAAACATTTTATGTATGTTCATTCCTCTACAATAATTTTGTTCTATTTGTGTACCCTCTTTAACATGAAATGTGCAAAGATGTGAATATTTACGATCCGGATGACATTTTAAATTCTTACACCCTTGCACACTCGGTGTTAAAAACGGTGCACCAATGAAATAACATTTTAAAACTCCTAGCTTCTAATGGTTAGGACCGGTTCCATTAGAGAACACTTTTACTATAAGTTTACTGACACAATGCCCCCCCCCCCCCCCTCACTGGTCTAAGTACATTCAAACCAGATTTTAACTTGATCTTGAGAATGGCTAACATTCTGTGTGTGTGTGTGTGTGTGGTCATAACTGTATTTTCACTTTGTTACCTATCACCCCCCTTTTTGACTTCCTATCACCCCTTTCTCAAATCCTATCACTGGTGATACCAGATCAGGCTGCCCTGTGGCTCCCTGAGACGAAATTCACCTTCATTTTTTTTTTTTTTTTTTTTTTTGTAAAACTTAATTATGTTCTACAAAACCAAAAACAAAAACAACAGCCTTTCTCCCTCCCCTTTTTTATTTTATTTTTAGAACTTGAAGCATAAATCTTTTACTATAATGACCAGATTCGGCATTAAATAACCCAAAAAGGGTTGATATGCCGTAAAACAAAACTACCAAACCAAAAACGATGATTAAACATTTGAAGATATAAAGAACTTGAAGCATAAAAACTTTTACTATAATGACCAGATTCGGCATTAAATAACCCAAAAAGGGTTGATATGCCGTAAAACAAAACTACCAAACCAAAAACGATGATTAAACATTTGAAGATATAAAGAACTTGAAGCATAAAAACTTTTACTATAATGACCAGATTCGGCATTAAATAACCGAAAAAGGGTTGATATGCCGTAAAACAAAACTACCAAACCTCAAATCCTATCATCTTCAATCCTTTCCGATCCTGATGCACAAAACCTTTTCACGCATTTAGTCAAAAAAATAATTGTGGTTGCCATATTGCATTACAACATGGCTATTTTGGCTCCAGGAGAAAATTTATACTTTTAGTTTGATTATATTGTCATTATTTGTATCTGTGTACTTTTATGAAAACAAATTATAATGTCTGTTTATCAGATAGATAATATTTCAAGAGGAGTACTGTAGATTAGCATGGGGTTAGGAGAGTACACTTTATCCACGGTTCAATGTATCAATGGCCTGGCATTATTATTATTTATAATTCATTAGCAGTCTCTGTTCTGGGATTTATTTAAAAATAAAGATTTTTTTATACTAATGAGTCACCACTTACCAAGGCCAAAAGCCATTCAAGGATTAGGGTCCTCCGCTCTTTATCAAAAAATGTATTATTTGATAAAAAATGAATGAAACTGGACGTTTTCAACTAATTACCATATATATATATATATATATATATACAGGGTGGGCCAAAATAAGGGTCCTATCTTTAAATTTGAATAACTTGAATTTGAATAACTTCCACAAAATAAAAGTTAAACTCACCAAACTTTATGTGTGTGTAGACTGACCCTTCCGAGATTTTTTGAAATAAACAAAACAAATTTTAGCCGAAAAACACTTCTTAAAACTTACAAAAACTAAAGTATTGTTTTTTACACTGTTTTGAGTTTTTTAAGCAAAAATAATGTTTTCTAAATGAGGGTACGTTCCTTAGGGCTAATACGGCTCATGCTTGCTTCGGAAGGGGTCCTTTACTTATTCTGGAAAAAAAAAAAAAAAAAAAAAAAAATCAATAAATAAAAAAGTTATGAATTTTTAAAAATAGGACCCTTATTTTTGCCCACCCTGTATATATTAGTTTAAAGAAGCATTGAGTCATTTTAAACAAAGAAATAAAATGCAGTTTAAATTCCCAGGGATTCTAACTAAATCCAAAATATCGCAGACTTAGCACTTGCATAAGCCGCTTACCGCTGGAAAATTTACAGATACAAAAGAGGATTCAAGTAAATGAGAGTGAAACAAAAACAGAGGACCTTAACTTGAATTGTGAAATATTAAACGGGGATCATCAACTGTTTACCAGGTAACTGTTTCAGAAATTTAAAAACAGAACAGTTATAAAATTCATGGCTCTCCAGTGGTACTGATCAAATGACCACTTACCCAAATACCAAATGTAGAAACAATTCAGTTTTAATTTCACTAATATATATATAAGTAAATAAATAACAATAATAATAAAAATAATAAAACATTACCCTTAAGACTACAGTGTAATATGGCAATTTGCATATCAAATGATACTAATGATAACAATAATAATAATAATAATGATAATACTATTTAAACACTACACTCAAAAACCATTCTGCGATATGGTAGTTAGCATATAAAATTATATAGGAATAAAAGATGCATAAAAAATAATAAATAAAATAGAAAGGCTTAAGTACCTTTGGTACCAATAGGCAAATAGATAAGAGGAAAAAACCTAGCCATACAGATCTAAATACCCAATATATAGTCTAAAGAAGCTTTGAGTCATTTTAAACAAAGAAAGAAAATGTAGTTTAAATTTTCAGGGATACTAAATCCAAAATATATATGAATTAATATTGTTTAAATGAATTTAAATGTAACACAAAGTTCACTCATAAAAATCATTTAAAAAATTGATTATATATGTATTTAATATAATAAAGTAAAATTAATTTCCCTCCACCCCGTATTCAGACATAATAGCTTAATAACCAAAATCTTCATATGCTAATCTGTTCTGCATTCCAATTAGTCTAAACTCTCATGCGTGTTTCCAGAAATTATGCTTTCATTTCATCTCCTTTCAAAAATTCTTACATTTAGTCCTGATTATCTGCTTCTCCCAAATAACACGTCCAAAAAGGTAACTGCCATTTTTATTTGCTTCTTATTATCTACTCCTCCCTCTACCCGAAACACTGGCCCCTTTCTTAATAGAGGGAATTTGGTTAAATCACCTAAATTATTTCATGTTTCTCAACATTGTCTCCATAATACAATATCTGTTAAATCTAAATAACGATTGCTCTCTTTCGTGGATTAACGGAATATCGTTTGGCCATTTCTGAATGTCTGTTGCTCATGCATTCTGTAAACATTCTGGGTTAGCGGATTACACATTAATGAACAGATGGCTGCATGCATTCACAAATGCCGACATCTGCTTTCACACGTTAGTACATTTTTGACGTTAAAAAAATAACACATTTTTTCAATGGGGTTTTAAATAAAATTCATGTCTTTTTAATATTAAGCAAAGATAAACATGTCTCCTGACAGATGCAATTTCAGAACTACACACAAGGTCGTTTTTTTTGTGTGGAAAATCCTGCTCTCCAATCAAAATAAACAGTACCTTAGTCAAGAAGGATTTCTTCTTAGCCGGAATAAAAATAATTTCTTCGGGAATATTCTGTATTGGATACCTTATTAGAAAAAGGGGACACATGTTTTCCTTTCTTTCTTTATTTTTATACAATAACGCTGAAACTAAAGGTTTTTCCATACAAGAACGTATTTGGGGGAGGTGGTGCGAGCTTTAAAAATAAATTAAAGCATGTAAGTGAATACAAATGAAGAGGGAACTTTTTTTTTTCTTAAGCGATGAAAAAACTTTAATGAAAAAAAATAGGGGGGGGGGCAATCATAGATGATCTGTACATGTAACCTAACCCTAACACTAAACTAAACCTAAACTGTAGCCAAAAGTGAAGATTGTTTTTTTTTTTCTGAAACCAGGTACAATTCAGAAATTTGTTTAAAACTATTGTAGAAAGAAAAATAATAATAAAAGAAACTTGGTTAATACGTCTCCATTTACTGCTAACTGGTCAGAAATGAGTGCTCATTTTATGTTAAATTTATATAGGATAGTGATCCTCATTCGAATTACCAAAAATATTTACGCTCCTAAAAGTGACATGGTACATGTCATCAATCAACAACTGCTTGATGAAATTAAGGCTGATAGCTGAATGCCCAATTATTTTGAATCTTGATGCACCAAGCTATACTTTTCTAGTTGTTGTTTTACATTAACGTTGTGAGGGTTGTGTTTGCGCCGGACAATCATAAGCAGCAAATAATTCAATAGTTCAAGATTTGTCATGGAATTTCTTGAGTTAATCAACTTTCCGGGACACTGGTCAGCTAGTATTATATCTATTATATAAAGTAATCTTTATTTTTATTTATTTACTTCCCCCCACAACTACAGTTTCAATAAGAAAATAACTGAACAGTTTCTAAACAAATCTTTTGCACTCACTACTTACAGCACTTCCTAAACCATGTTTCACGAAACTATGCATATAATTCTTCGCCGTTTATAATTTATATTTATTCTGACTAAAATGTTTCTCTCAAATAAGTAATCCTACAAAGAACGTAGCAAACAATTTCACTCTCCTACAATTAAATCCTCTCATGCCACTCACATACACAGGGTTATTTCCTTAATAGGTATAATTATTATTAAGTCACCATTTATTATTTAATTTTTTAACTTACTATTTCCTACATACTACACTAGATTTTAAAAATAAATAACAAACGCTCCCTCAATTTCACTTACATTCTACCTGGCATCCTAAAATGTATTTGAGGAATAAGGGAATATCGGAATGGTTGTATTTCAGCAGTGCCGTCTAGCTATTCATAATACATTTCATAATTTTTCAGAATACTGGAATAGATTACCAAACAACTCCCATCGTATTCACAATGGCTCTTTGCAAGTAACTTTTTCTTAAAAATCAGTTATTAATATTGTTTTTTTTAAATATAAAACAAAAACCCGATAACTATGTTTCATCGACTGTTTTCTTTTTATTAAGATAAATAAGAAAATCGCTTACTAACTTGAAAAGACTGGTTTTGTTTAAACTAAAATAAAGAAAATTGATTATTACTTTTTAAGTCAGTTTTTTTTAACTTAAAAGAATCGATTGTTTTATTAAAGAAAACAAAACAGAAATTCACTTTCTAACTTTAAACAACTGTTTTCTTTAGTAAAACCAACCATAAATTTGTTCGATATCTTTTAACCTCTGTTTTTTTTAATAATAAAACCTCAAACACAATCGATTACTTTCACCAACTGTTTTTTTTTTTAACTTAAAACAAAACACGGTACTTCTGCAATTTACGGACCGTGGTATTTTTAAATGCGATTTTCAAGTTGAATTTAATTTTGATGGTATCTTTTGTTTATTAAACTGCTAGGTACAGAATAGTTAACAAAGTCCCTCCCCATGCTAAGAATGGGTTTCTAAATAACAACGTAATTATTTCAGCACGGTCTGTAAACTGCAGAAGTACACAAAATCGATTACTAACTTTGTTCTTTTTTTTTTTATAAACAAAACACAAAATCAATTAAGGACTTTTCAGGGGTGATTTTTTTTCTAAAACAAAAACGACCATCGCTTTAAACTAGACAAAACCGACTTTTGCCGACGCAGAAATACGTAAACAGCTAGAAAAAGCTGAATGAAAACGAATCGGCGTCAAAATCAAAACCATATGTTTACATTTTATGACAATTTACTTTTTTCCATTACGAAGAAATTCCATGAAATAATTTTTTTCCACAGGAAAGTTAATAGTAAAATTTATTTATTTTTTCTAGGAATTCTGCTTTTTTTCTTAATCAACTAAAGATTGTAAACAACAAGCAAACATCGATTACTAAGTTTTTTTTGTATTTTTTAATTAAACCAAAACACAGCACCACTAAGTTTCCTTTTCACTAAACCATAAAATCGCTTAAGTTTTCAGGGTAGTTTTTTTTTAGCGTTTTGTATAAGTCATTTGTTTTTGTTCTATTCTACAATTTCTCGACTGTTAACTATTCCATACTTTTACCAAGTGAGTAAAACTAGAGGTGATATAACCTAAATCCACCCCACAAAAAAAATTAGAAAAGTCGATTTTAGTCTCTTCTAAACAATAGAGTAAATACTTATTTTAAAATATCGATTTTAAAATATTGTTCTTGTTACCAAATTGTTCTTGCTTTGCGCCATATTTCCACCAGGCAACACCAGGATACGAGTCCTGCTAGTATAATTATATAATTAAAAAATATATATGTCTTCTTAGGGTGCCCACCTTTCTTTTTGCTGTCCAGTCTTAGTTCTCTGCAAGTGTTGAAGCAAGGGGTATATCAGCGCTTGCAGAGACCTAAGACTGGATAGCCGGACACTCTATGAAGACATGGAAAGAAACCATCAGACAAGATCGTAAACAGTGAAAAATGGACAGTCAATCCCCACAATCGTGATCACTGGAGACTTAGCATATGGATAGCCAGACAGCGTTGAAACTCTTGTTGAAGGGAACATAGACAATAAACCTGGATAGTGAGTGAGTGAGATATATATATATATATAATCAGAGGATGTCAGAGATATGTGGATGGACGCATACTAGTCACGTGTAAACATTTCTCATTGGCTATACTCTTTTCCCTGCTACCACCACCATCGTACACACACACACACACTTCAGTACACTGAAGAAGGTCAAAAGAAGTTGCCGAAATTTGTTTTTTTTGTTTTTTAAGACATTTTGTATTCCTATACGTCAACAAATAATAAATAAATAAAAAATATATAAACACTTATATATTTTTCACATACATTTTTTATACATATATATGGCCATCAAAAATGTGGTGGATGGGGTCAGTGGTCATCCTCTATCTATTCTACTCTTAATTAGATGCATTTTAACCCATTCGTCCAACCCATCGTTATTTCATCATTTGTCCAGCACTTTTACTTCAGCAGTCCCCACAAATACCACATTTAATCTATGGATTACCTTATTTAAAATATCCCTAATGGTTTTAAATTAATTTTATTTACAAAAGATATTTATAATTTCATGAAAAATGATGGGAAGTGGGACCAAAAAAAATACTCAAGAAGAAAGAAAGGAAAACAAAGAAACCAAATAAAATCAGAGGCAGGTAGTGTGATACTATAGACCAGGGGGGGGGGGCGAAGACAAAGACCATAGGAAATGGGATGGACAATCAACAAGGAGTGGTTCGTTTCTATTATTCAGAGATGAGAGCATGTTGGTGACTAAGACAAAACGACCTGGATATAAGATATTTGGGAGTGATAGGGTTTTACTACATTTAGTTTTATGACAGGCGACTGTTTACAGCAAAAAAATTGATGAGGTTGGGACTCAGAGGGAAGAGATCCAGCTTGGATTCAACTTCGGATGAGATCAGAGCAAACGATGAGATGAACTGATCAACCAAACGACAGTGGTGGCCTCGACAGACAATTTCATCTCTGTTCACTAAAATGTGGGCGTTAACATTTGAGGTCCCTTTCGGTATCACACACAACCAGAGTACAACTGTTTGAAACACAATGTATATAAGTTGGTGTTCTTTCTTGTGAATTGCGTCGCTTTTATTTGTTTTGTAAACTTGTAAACCAGTGATGTGCCCTCGACGATTCGTCAGTGGATAGACGACTCAGCTAGAACGACGATGAAGACAAGAAGAAGGCCACGGACACACAACGTTGGGGTTGACGGTCGTCGAGAGGGGCAGCATGGTTGTTGGTAAAGATTTAATGTATATGATTTGTTGCTTTTCTGTAATTCCCATGCCCCTTGTGAGTCCACCAGCAGATTTGATACTTCACATTAACATTTGTTTAATTATAAGATTAGTGGAAAGTCCTGAACATACATGTAAACCATTCTTAAAAATAGAATACAAATCAGAATGGTCTCTTGACAAAGTAACCATTTGTTGAAGACTTATAGAAAATTGTGATATAACCCTGACAGCATAAAAACATTTTATTTGTTTTGTAAACTTGTAAACCAGTGATGTACCCTTGATGATTTGTCAGTGAATAGACGACTCAGCTAGAACGACAATGAAGACAAGAAGAAGGCCACGGACACACAACGTTGGGGTTGACGGTTGTCGAGAGGGGCAGTATGGTTCTACATTAGTAAGACCCTCCCAACCCTTTCTAAGAGTAGGTTTGTTTAAAACCGAAAACAAGCAAGCCAATCTCTAAGTGTGGACAAAAGAAATAAGGATAAAAATTGGGAATCGATAGTGTTCTAAGATTTAAAAAAAAACAATTTAGGGAGGCCAAGGACAAAAGTAAAAATGGGCACTTTGATTATAGCTGGAAGGCGAGATAAAAATTTGTTCAGTGGACCTGTCATTGTATAGGTACTCCTGCTAATATCTTATTTTCATTGATGAATTTATTTTTTTTAATAAATAATTTAAAAAATATTTTTTATGTAAGTCTTTACAAAATAGAAATTATTTTGACATGCAAATGTATAATTACATTTGTTTTGTTTGTTTAATTTAGATTAGTATAGTATTCCCAGTCAATTAGTCGCTATGATGCAACATTGACAGATTCACACCTTAATCCATTCAACTCTTACTACTGAGTCATCACTTATCAAGGGTAAAAGCCACTTGAGGATAAGGGTTAATGTGATGAATTGGTTGTCAGTTGAATGATGAATATTATGAGAAGATTGAAATTATGAAATGGAAAAAATTTGCAAACCTATGGGGGAACGTTTATCCTAAGCATTTAAAGACGACCATGTTGTAGTCTGCAGGGGAACAAATGGGAAGTTCTTAGTAAAGAAACTCTATTCATGGAAATTCTGTTTGATGTTAAGGAGGAAGAAAGGAAAGTTCATTGCAGTTGCGGTAGTTATACGAGTTCTTGCTGTGAATGTCTTACAAGGAGGAATCAGATATTGGAGCTCAGTTGAACATCTACCATGAAAATAACGATAGAGTAGAGAAAGACTAGTAAGGTCTCTTCTGTGAGAAAGGGGCTGCAGGGAAGAGAAGAGATCATCTCCCTCTAGATTGCAAAGTCGGTTTTATACTCTGTCAAGAGTTAAAACAGTATTTTGCTTCTGACGACTGAAAATGTGAAATGTGGATTTTTTTATTTTTTGAGACTCAATTTTGTTTTGCAAAATGTGAACAGGTGAATAAAAACTGGTCATATTCGAAAAATCCAATATAGAGTCTTGAAATTTGAGAAATGCAAGGAAGATAAATATAAGATCATAAGATGATGATCTTATACTTATCTTTATGTCTAAGAACTGACGTAAAATAATTTAAAAAAAAAAAAGAAGGAAATTATTAAATAGTATTTTTTTTTTTTTTAAATTTTTTTTACTAATGAGTCACCACTTATCAAGGTCTGAAGACCACTCGAGGATAAGGGGATCAACTCTTTGTCATATTCGGTTTAAACGTTTGTTTTACATGCTGGCATGGGTTGAAAGGCTTTTAGAAATTAACTTCCAAACTAACCTATCTTTGGTCAAGTCTTCATTTATCCCTCTTTCTCTCAAGTCCATTCTTATCACTTACTTCCATGTTTTCCTTGACATTCCTCTACCAACTACCTCATCCGTTCTACATCTACTAACCAAAAAACTCTCATCTATTCTTTCAACATGGCTATACCATCAAAGTTTCCTGTCCTGTTTTGCATACATCTTTCTATACTGTCCAGATTTAATCTTCCTTTGAGGTCATCACATCTAAGCCTGTCTTTAACACTCACATTACACATCCATCGTTTCATTCTCATATTATTTCTGTCCATGCAACGCATGTCCTCAGTACTCACTGAATTATGACAAGAAAATAGCTGAAGAAGGTCGGAAAGTGCAATGGCTGAAATGTTGTAAAAATGGTAGAACAGTCTGTAATATCTCATCTCGGAAATATCTCATCTCGGAAGTATCTCCTCTCTGATTGAAATGTCCTGTTTGAGTCTTCTAATGTTCAGGACAAAGGGGGAAATGGCAGATTTGACATTTATCAAGGACAATAGTTTATTTCTGTTTGGTTACAATAAAAGGCTTTATATCGCCAATGTGTGTTGGAAAATCCTAGCTCCTTGCTTGCTTAAGACTCATGGAAAGCAGATTTTCAAGTAATGAAACAGAAATCTTTGTTTATTGTGACTGCATCCACAGACTTATCTAGGACTATAGCAGATGTTTAAAATCAGATCATGTACATACAAGCATCTATTATTATACTAAAGCTGAGTTAATGGACGTTAGTTTCTCTAAGGCTTTATTTTCCTATATATATATATATATATATATATATATATATATTAATTACATAAAATACATGCTAAAATATTCCTTAGTTTTGGGATTGAGTTATGTTTGAAAAACTTCCATTTTAATTGTTCTATTTAGCCATAATTTGCAATTAGTTCAGCAAGTGACTCGTTACTAAGTTTCTATCTATCACTCTCACTCTCTGCATGTTGTTTTCTCCCCCTTCTTCTTTCATACTGTATTCACTCTTTCTCTCTGTTTACTAACAGTCGAATGTAATAATGAAAGGAAAGAGTAAGAAGATTGGAATAGTCTATTATAAACAAAAGGAATATATCATTAGAAGTAGTAATACTATATTTAACCCGTAGTTGTAGAGAGAGAGCAGAAAGAATCGAATTTGGGATTTTTCCATTTTATTTTGTTCTTCATATTTAACTGACTTTCTAAACTCACTTTTTCCTGATTCAAACAATTTTACTGGAGCTCAGTGGATGACCAAACAGTCACTTTTTTTTTTTCTAATTTATTTATGAAAACCAAACTTTTGTAGTAATTTGCTTACCTGCCACCCAACCCAACCATGAAAAAGTTAGACACAAGGTCTGTTTATAGTTTGGAATCCAGCTCCTCTTCCAAAAAAAAAAAGCACTCTGGAGTGGTATAATATCTTCTATGATCGACCCTGTTAGCATTCCCTGGTGAGAGTGCCTCAGGCGATCGGCAATAAACCAACTCCTCTACAAAAAGGGGAAGTAATGTCTGAAAGGATGGTTTCCCGAGACTGACCAGAACAGATACTACACCTTGATCAGTCCCGAAGGCCCCTATGTCAGTTGACTCAAATCTGTACTATTTTTAGTCTGTTTTCTAATTTTTTACTACAAATGTAAACACTTAAGATAGATTCCTAATCATTTATTTCTTGTTGATAAAACATATCTTAAGTTTACTTTTATTTAATGACCATAATTCCCACATTTGACTTCATCTTGGATTATTAAATGAACCTATTACACATATTGGGTTGTGGAGGTGATAGCCCAAAGGCTCAATGCAACTCCTGAAATGTTTAGTGGTCAAACTCAGCTTTCAACTTGAGAAATCTTCTTTTTCTACTAGTAATAATTTACATATCTAATATATAAAGTAAAGCAAATATATTTCTTGACTTTTTCTAGAAAATCAATCTTTCATTCTGTTTTGCCAGTAGTTTTTGTGAAACGTTGGTCCATGTTGTTAACAACATAAATGTATTTTGATTTCATTTCTTTCAAATAATAATAATTTATCGCCTCAGAAGATTAAAAAAAAATGGATGTCATTTTAAATAATAACCAAGATAGTAGCAGCAGCAGCCACAGCTACTATTAAATGTTTAACATTACAAGAGATATAGCCAGCCAAAATAGCTCAGTTTGGAGAGTGTCATACTGAAGATCTAAATTGCGGCTCTTGGCATACGTGATCTGATTTGTCAAGTCTGATCATCTCAATGCCTGTTTCATCTACAGCCTTTAACATTTATGCAACAACACCTGAGGATTCTACAATCTTACAACTTCCTATACCATTTCTTTCTGAATTGTTATGGCTGGTCCAGATACTGCTTCTGCAACTTCTAGATTTTCTTAGTCCCATGAAAACTCGGTATTCAACAATCTCTCATAATAGCATTTCCAGGCATCCTTCTTATCCTTGCGACACAGTTTCCGTGCAGTTCTCTGTGACAGTTGAGGTTTTCTTCCATGCCCAGGCAAATTCTTTGTCTTGCCAAACTGTTTAAACTTATTTAGAATGGACTAAACTGTAGATCTAGGGATAGAAAGTTGAAAGATCTAGAGATAGAAAGTTGAAAGATCTAGAGATAGAAAGTTGAAAGATCTAGAGATAGAAAGTTGAAAGATCTAGAGATAGAAAGTTGAAAGATCTAGAGATAGAAAGTTGAAAGATCTAGAGATAGAAAGTGGGTTGAAAGTAGTGTAACTACTTCTTATCCTTGCGACACAGTTTCCGTGCAGTTCTCTGTGACAGTTGAGGTTTTCTTCCATGCCCAGGCAAATTCTTTGTCTTGCCAAACTGTTTAAACTTATTTAGAATGGACTAAACTGTAGATCTAGGGATAGAAAGTTGAAAGATCTAGAGATAGAAAGTTGAAAGATCTAGAGATAGAAAGTTGAAAGATCTAGAGATAGAAAGTTGAAAGATCTAGAGATAGAAAGTTGAAAGATCTAGAGATAGAAAGTTGAAAGATCTAGAGATAGAAAGTGGGTTGAAAGTAGTGTAACTACTTCTTATCCTTGCGACACAGTTTCCGTGCAGTTCTCTGTGACAGTTGAGGTTTTCTTCCATGCCCAGGCAAATTCTTTGTCTTGCCAAACTGTTTAAACTTATTTAGAATGGACTAAACTGTAGATCTAGGGATAGAAAGTTGAAAGATCTAGAGATAGAAAGTTGAAAGATCTAGAGATAGAAAGTTGAAAGATCTAGAGATAGAAAGTTGAAAGATCTAGAGATAGAAAGTTGAAAGATCTAGAGATAGAAAGTTGAAAGATCTAGGGATAGAAAGTTGAAAGATCTAGAGATAGAAAGTTGAAAGATCTAGAGATAGAAAGTTGAAAGATCTAGAGATAGAAAGTTGAAAGATCTAGAGATAGAAAGTTGAAAGATCTAGGGATAGAAAGTTGAAAGATCTAGAGATAGAAAGTTGAAAGATCTAGAGATAGAAAGTTGAAAGATCTAGAGATAGAAAGTTGAAAGATCTAGAGATAGAAAGTGGGTTGAAAGTAGTGTAACTATTTTCTGACTTGTAGAAGTTAATAATTCTCTGTTTCACGTCAACGGTATGCTCATTTGTCACCGTATTGTTAATATAAAAATAACAATTGTGACACTCTAAGCCTCACGTGAATGCAAATATCCTACTGAATAAATAGTCTACAAGGCTTTGCCAATAAAATAATTATATAAATTACTTATGATTTTTATACAAATCAATAAATGTAAAATTATATTTTCTACTGTACAAATACTTTTGTCTTTTCCTATTTTACATAATTGCCTGTCAAATTTGTTGTATTTAACTTATTGTTCTGAAAATTGAGTTTTGTTTCTTTTTCTTTGTCCTTATTAACATAAAACACATGGAATCATTAGATATTGAGAAATGAATAAAAACAGAAAATTGATGAGCATGCGAATAATTTTGTTGTTGCCTGTATGTATATATATATATATATATATATATATATATATATATGATATGAGAAAAGACTGAAATTTAGTCATTGGAATTTAGATAATCATTATATATATATAAAGTTCTGAATACGTTCGTCGAACACTCTCAATTAGTCTTCTGTCTGTGCCCGCTTCTAGGTACATATGGATCTTAATTTCCCTTTATCACATGACAGTTTCCAGTGGTCGAGTGGATATGGCGACTGCTTGCAGATTTTAGGCTGACTCGATGAACCGGGTTCGCGCCACCTAACCGTCTGAAATTGTTACTTTCCTGCACTGATGAGAGCAATAAGCTTGAAACGCTAGTGTCTGTAGGTATAAATAATTTAATATTATTTATAAAAAAAAATATATATTCATCTGTAGATTTTAAAGAGGCTGTTTATAGGCTGAAATAATTGTCTGGTATGTGTTAGAAAAAGTTACCCTATAATCCTGAATACTTGTTCTGTACACTAAATTCATTGAGCTCTCTAATCGAAAATATGACGTTTGATATATATTTATAACTCTATAATTTAATATTAGACCGAACCTTTCCATATTGGATTGAACCTGAAACTACAAGATTTCAAATTAATACTATATAAACCTCTCTCCAAATATGATCTGAGGTTAAGATCGGATTCTTACTCTGCCTGATGAGATCTCAGTTTATAGTAACTGTTGATCGATAACATCGACATGCCAGTGTCGCAGATTTTGTACATGTCTGTGTAAATAAAATTATCATATATATATATATAATATATATATATCTTTTTTTTCTTATGCGTTAATCCCGGGATTCGTAATGATGGACTTCTGTCTCTACCTGACACGATCACAGGCTTGGTTTGGGTGAAGGCCGGTTTCACAGAGATCTTTGTGCATGGTGTCTGCCCATCTCATCATTGGCCTATTCCTTGGTCATTTTCCGGTGACTTCCAGTGCAAGGCGAGTTTTGCGATGGTGTCGTTGTTGGCCTACAGCACATGTCCAAACCATCTGAGCACCATTCCCTCATCTTGACCTCAATCGGTGCAATGCCGTAGCGCTTTTGGAAATATATCATACTATGATTTGTGTTATTAAAGAAATATATTGAGTATGTTTGCCAGGACATAAAAATGATCAGGTTGTTATCTGAGGGCGCGGTAAAACTGCTGGGAGAAAAGATCTTCAATCTTTGTTTAAGGTCAGCATTTAGGAGAAGGAAAACTATTGGCAGGATCATTGTCGAGCTGGCTTGTTCTCTGTTGGGTTGAGGTATGGTCCTGTGCAGTTCTATGAGGTTCACCTTCCCAGGTTTTACCTTCTCACCCTTTGAGAAAGGAGTTAGTTTATTGCTAATTGTCTGAGGCGCCCCTCCTGAGGAATGTCGATAGGGTTGTCCAGGCATTTTTGGGGTCAGCCAGAGTGCTCTTTCTCTAGGACGCTGGCTTTTAAAATCCCACTTTTCCGACCTAGTGTCACATCTTCTTGCCGTGGGAGGGAGATAAATAACATAATAACTGCAGTGACTCTTGCTTCCATAAATGTTCACTTGCTCTTGCTTTTGAGTGGGATTCTTTGTGGGGGTTGATTTTGTAATAACACTCCATTACTAGACTTATGTTCTATATGTGTAAAGGGGCATCTTTGTGTGTATCTAAATCGATTTTGTAATAACACTTCATAACAAGTCTAATTTCCTTTGTGGGCCATTTCTTCCTTTGCATGGTCTTTGGTTTGTGCTGATCATATTTATTTACCTGTATTTGGTCTGTTGTATTCTGTTACTTTAAATAGGAACTAACATTCGCCGGATGTCGACCGGCACTCTCATGTTGGCTATCTATAGAGCTGTGCTGATCATAACATTTAGATCTTTCCACTGATCCCCATGGTTTTTATATTTTATTGGTGTCATTTCTACATGTTTTTTGGTTTTGGTGCATGTAATCCTGTCATAGGGATAATGTTTATCTACCCCATATGTACAAACGATACACTCCAACACCCATTTTTCAATAATGAATGTTGATCAGTATCTGTTTCAATGGCCTATAACATGTAAACCAAATGTTTCTGGACCTATATACCCATCATCATCATCATCACCATCATCATCATCATCATCATCATCTGTGTTCGGATATATCTTTCCGCACAGGTGGCCGCCATTTTGTGTGTTGCGTTATCGTGAATAACACACACATATCTTTGAAGAAAGAGAAAAGGACAATAGTGAAGAAACAGTTCGATTTACAAACGTAAAAGTGGTCACGAAATGTTCAACAAGGTAAACAATATGATATACAAAGGAAAGAACAAAAGTCATAAGTATTAAAGAAGGCATACATTAAAGTCCCAAATACAATAAGTAAAATCCATGTTGTCAGAGATAAAGAAATATGCATGAACAATGCATAAGTAAATTTTACTTACTTTGTGTTGTGTGTTTCTTAGAGTCTATGCAACTGCTATTAGAAGATGTAAGATAAAGTCAAAGCCTCCCAGATGTTGGGAAAACATGCTCCTAGGAGGAGCTAGATGAAAACGTCCATCCACTTTGTTCTTTTTGGTGCGGCCTTCAATCTCGTTCTGAATTTCTCACATATTGGCAGAATGAGTTTTCTTAATTTCTAGACAGGAGGACTCATTCTAATGTCGGTCAGAATAAATCCAAGGAAGATAACTCGGATAATTCAATTTCGATTTAACTGGAGGAGGGACACTTTCTCAATCAGGATCCCTGAATCTTGGAATAGATATCCAGGAGATGTAATAAATGTGCCAATGATGCAGCAATTCAAGGCAAAATTGGCAACTGTATCCTCTTCTGTGTAAATTTCTACCCCTCTTTTCCCACATGGCAACTGAAGCATTGAATTGAATTGAATGATGGCTCAACATATTTTACTTTGTATACACTTATAAAGAAGTATTTCCATTTCATTAATAAATATACAATAGATCTCTCATTCAGCAAAGCAAATGTTTAATGACACCATTAAAAAATATAAGTAAAAAGTTTAAATTATGCTTTTAACAATTACATACAATAAATATTTATTTATTATACCTTTTTGGACATCTGTTGTTTTAATCCATAATCTTATGTCAACGTAAAAGAAATCTGAAAAGAAAATATAATATGGAGTTTCGGAATTTTTTGAGGATTGAACATTTGTATTATTTGTATTTTTCAAACTATTATTCTCATTTTGGTGTTCATTTTCACAACGTTTCGGCCGATATAACCTCCAACCTTCTTGGGTACATCTTACAGAACTTGTGAACCTATACATGGACATGTGGCTCAATGGATAAAAGTGTTGTCTAACAATCAGGTCTAAGTGACAGTCTTCTGGAGATTGAATGTTCAATCCTTACTACAGGCGATAATAACTAAGAATAACTTAATAATTAATTAACACTTCTACAGTCATGGCTGATGGAATGAGAACAATCCAGGGTTCAGTTCAAAATTCCGTATAGATTTCTAAGTTTGACATGAAGATTCTCAAGTTTAAAAAGATGCACCAGAAGAAGGTCAGAGGTTACATCGGCCAAAACATTATGCAAATAACAACCAAGATAAGAATAGTAGTCTGAATAATACATATAATATGAACATACAGATCAAATTTTCATGAATATTTCTTCAGATAGACCCTAAAAATGTCTTTGCAATATAAATTCCTTTTTTTTCTGGATTTATCTAATTCTTTCTGAAAATGATTTCCAATATGGCTATTTTTAATCTGATTAGGCAATTTGTTACAAAAATATATAATTCTATCAGAAAAAAGATTTTTTGATTGTTTGGTATAATTATTTTTTGAAATCTTTCTTGCCAATAAATGACTAATGTATGGAGAGATTTAACAATTATAAGAAATCTTTCCAACCACCGATTGCCATGGCTAATAGCACCCTACATGAGAGTCCAAAATTTAAACTCCTCGGCCTAACATTCACAGGTAACATAAATTGGAACAAATACATAGAAGATACTGCGAAGTCTGCTGCAAAGAAGGTGGGCTCCCTCTACCGAGCTAGAAAACTTCTCACCCCTGCCAGTATCCTATATCTCTACAAAGCCACCATTCGCCCATGCATGGAGTACTGTTACCACATCTGAGCTGGTGCACCAACCATTAGTCTCTCTCTCTCTCTTAGACAGGGTCCAAAAAGAGCCTCTAATCTAATAAGTCCAACACTGTCTACCAAGCTCCAGCCTCTGTCACATCGCCATAATCTTGCATCCCTGTACTTGTTCTACAACTACTTCAATAAAATGTGCTGCACTTGTGCCCCCTCAACGTAAATACCCCCGACCAAACCAACAATCAGCAACATCCCACCTCTTCATTGTAAAGGTACCCAAATGCCAGAAAGCTTTCTATTCTAATAACTTCTTTCCTGAAATTACTTGCCTTTGGAATTCCCTTCCTGCTCCCTGTTTCCCCGACTGTACAAACATACAGAAATTTAAATATAATGTGAACGAACATCCTGCGGCACGACTCCCCACTTAGGATGCTCCTATAAATCTGGCCCCTAATTCACAGTTGCCCCTTACGTCTCAGTGGCAATGTGCCTTGTTTGGGGTGAATATAAGTAAAAAGATATAAAAATACATTTCATATTTAAAAATCCCATTATTTTGAAGGTCTTAGTTAAGTTACCCTTCTGTAGTAAAGTAGTTGAACATAAGGATTCTAGCCTATTTTTATAATTCATATCTTTTAATCTTTTTATTATTTTAGTCATTTTTTCTTTGTACACCTTCTAATTTTAATATTATATTTTGATTATGCTGGTATGGTCATGTGGAGAGTTTATCCTCCTGAGTAAACTGTTGCAGAAGCATGGATGCCTTAAATCACAGGAAGGTTGACCAGCCAAGGAAAAGTTGGAAGCAAGTGATTAGACAAGACCGCACAGAGTGGAATTTAGAGAACTGTGTGAACTGGAGAGTGAGCTTGCGTAATGTCAGAAAATATCTGATCCCTAAATAAGAGAAAAGTGACAAAAAATGAATAAAAAAAGGAGATTTCAATTTCTATGTCTAACTACTGAGATTCTATGGAGAAGAAAAAAGTAAATTTTGTTTCTTAGTTTTTTAAGTTCAAAAGTTTTAAATGAATACTAAACACAGAAATATAAAACTAGATTCATAAATTCAAAATTACGATTCTAACAGTTGAAAAAAAAGAAAAGTAATTGAATATTTATGAGGGAATGTGTAAATTTTGTTTTAAGTTTCTTATTTCAATCTTAAAGATTTCAAAGTCACCATTTGTAAGACGTTCACTGTTAAAACAGAAGTACAGATGTAGGTTTGGCATTATATTTAAATACTAGCAGGAAGATTCGATGTTGCTTGGGATTTTATGAAAAATATTGCTCTTTTTTACTATACTCATAACACCATGTTACTTCGTTTTCCTTTCTTTTTTTTTTACTACCCCTGTTTCGTCTACCCCCCAATTTAGTCGGAAGAGACTGAAATTTTGTAAAACTCTCTGAATTAGTGTCTTATACATATGGTTTAAATTTCATTAAAATTTTATATACATATTTGAAGTTTTAAGGGGCTTCTGCTTGCATAGCTCCCTTGGTGGGGGGATCATATAGAGATTCGGTGCATTGAGGGGCATCTAGAAATTTAGGACCACTTCCATTGTCTTCATCGGAGAATTTTATACATATGATTTAAATTTAATCAAAATAGAATATATTTGAAGTTTTAAGGAAGGTTTTGCTCTTCTAGCTCCCTTGGAGGGGGGGGTAGAGATTTGGAACCCCTTCCATTGTCTTCCCTAGAAAGATTTACATATAAATACACTTTTTAGTTTTTTTTATGCAAATTCTCTTACCTATTTTTCCGTAGGGAACACAGTGACATTTATAGATACATAGATTAAACATTTTTTTTCAAACATGAGACAAATATTAAAAAATAGATTAAAACAAAATGAATTCTTTAGATTATGTTGATAAGAAAAAATGTTGACTTCACAAATTTTAAAACCGTGCTTGACCAATTTAAAATCAAAATACTATAAATAATGTTTCAGAATTTTTTAAAGATGAGGGTTGGTAATTTATATTTTAATTATTTGAACTACTGTTTTCATTTTGGATGTTATTCTCACAACGTTTCGGCCGATGTTACCTCTGACATTTTTAAGGTGTGTCTTGTCGAACTCAGGAATGTGTATGGAATTTTGAACTGACCTCTTTATTTAATTCGCGAGGGGTAGATTTTTCTCGTTTTGTCAGCCAACCGTAACCTCAATACAGGTGATACTAAGAATATAATTAAGAATTACTTAAGACTTTTACCTGGTCATGGCTGATGGAATGAGAAAAATCTCTACCTCCATGGATTAAATAAAGATCAGTGTGAAATTCCGTACACATTCCCAAGTTCGACAAGACGCACCTGGAGAAGAGTTGGGGTTACGTCGTCCGAAACGTTGTGAGAATAATATTTAAGATGAGAACAGTAGTCAGAATAATCAAAATAATATAAGCGATGAATAATAATCTAGGTGTGTTATTGCTAGATGGATGACAGCACCTTTTGTCAAGAAGAGCAGGTACCTTGTCATAATTGGCTGTTCGCTGTGGTTTGCATATTCTGTGGTAGCTGTTTGGCTTTCTTGTATATTGTATGGTAGTTTAGTGGCAGAGTTGCTGTTTCGCATGCAGGTGACTCAGATTTCAATTCCTAGTTTGGGATGAAAGAATTTTGCAGTGTACGAATAGACCTTAAAATGGGAAAAATTCTTTCTTTTTTCAAATAGTTACAAAACATCCCATTGTGTGTTCTTCTTATTCCTATGTTTTGCCGTTATTCGATAAATTTTTAAATCTTTACTTTTTTTGAAGACGTTTGTCGATCCGAACGAAACTGGTAAAATCTTTCGCTTTTGTTGATTTATTTCTGTATTTCATTTTTTTATCTTTTTCACACATCCTGTCTCCACGGCATTTCATTTTATGATATATCGTGCATTTTATCCTCATATATATATATATATATATATATATATACGAAAGTGGATCAAAAAGTTTGTGGAATTTTCAAGAAATTAAGTTTTTTACGAAAACAACACATATACATGAGCTTATTTCTCAACATAGTTGCCATTCAGGTCAATGCACTTCTCAAGTCGATGTTTTCAGCTTCGAAGAACATCTTTGAAGAATTCTGGAGGATGTTTTTGGAGCCAAGTAGTGGTACAGTGTTTTGCTTCTTCTATGTCATTAAAATGGGTTCTTTTGAGGATTTCTTTGAGTTTTGGAAAAAGGAAGAAGTCCGATGGACACAAATCGGAACTATGGTGGATGAGGAATTACTTCTGATAGAAATTCTCAAAATATATCTTGCACAGCCCTCGAAGAATATGCTGGTGAATTGTCATGATGAAACAGAACCCCACCATGAAGTTTCCGTTTCCATTTTTTTTAGTCAGTGTTTAGCTTCTTTAAAAACTCCTGTTACTGTTCTTAGATTTCCTTGAAAATCAATCAGTATCACACCCTTTGAATCCTATAAAACCGTGGCCATCACTTTTTGAGCCGAATTTTGAGATTTGAACTTGATGGATCTTGAAGAACCATGTGGGAGTCATTGCTTTGACTGTTTTTTTGGAGACTCAGGATCATATTCAATCCAAGTTTGATCTCCAGTGATAATTTTCGCCAGAAATTGCTCTTTGTCTGCTTCGAAGATTCTGTTGATCAGGCCGCAATGCTTTTGGGACCTATCATGCAGAAAGTTTGCTCAGTCTCAAATTATCATGAAGAATTAAATTAACTGACACAATGTCTCGGGACGTAGCTATCTGATTGACAGTTATTGACCGATCTTCTTTAATTAAATTTAAAGCAGCCTCAATGGTTTCATCAGTTTTTGAGGTTTTTGGTCTTCCCGAGTGAGGGTGTCTTCAAAATAATCGCTTCCTTCTTTGAATCACTGAATCCACCTTTAGACTGTAGTCTTTTTTGGAGCATGAGTTCCATAAACTTTTTCCAAAGCTTCAATGATCTGTGTTCCTTTCCATTCGAATTTTACCAAATAATTTGATATTCGATCTTATTTCAAAATATTTATTTTGCATGGTCGAAAAAGTAGCTTCTCTTTTAGAAGGTCTAAACAAGGCAACTAAAAGCAAGGTAAACTCCCAGTGAAGTTTTCTGACATGTTTAAACTTGATAATTTTACTGCTATTAAAAAATTCTGCAAATTTGATCCACCCTCGTGTGTGTGTGTATATATATATATATATATATATATATATATATATATGAATAGATGAAAGGATAAACTAATCCGACGGTATGAAACTAAAATGGAATAAGCAGAAGACCTAAAAAGCTCAACGTTTCGCCCAAATAAGCTTTGTCAAGAGCGAACGAAAAATTGCATCTTTTGTCATTTTTTGCATTTTTTCGTTCGCTCTTGACAAAGCCCATTTGGGCGAAACGTTGAGCATTTTAGGTCTTCCGCTTATTCCATTTTAGTTTCATATATATATATATATATATATATATATATAATGTATTTTATGTAATTATTTTTATTGGTGATTGCAGCGTTCGTTGTTTTTTTGCTTACTATTATTTCGATTGTCTCACTTCCTAAGTGATTAAGATGCAGAAAATTGCATTATTAGTCACCCTTAACTTTATAGGACGTATTTTTCGTTAATATATATATTTTTATTTATTTTATACGTACATAAAAGTAATCCATGGACACGTGTTTCTGATGCTGATGACGGCTGTGAGCCAGAAACACGTGTCTATGGATTACTTTTATGTACGTATAAAATAAATAAATATATATATATATATATATATATATTATATATATGCAGATTAGTAGTCGTTTTTTTGTGATAGACACTATTAAATTAATAAACTAATTTTTTTTTTATTTCAGAGTGACCACTCTATGTGTTCTGTCCCTAGCAATGAGAACATTGCTGTGTAAGGAAGATGTCTTCCGGTCAAGGATATGAAGGGGAATTACGCCAACGGAAGATGGTTCCGAGAATCAGTCGTGAGGACTCTCTTGATAGCAATGATCTTGGAACACGGAGAGAAATAAAACTTTCAACAAATTACAATTCTTGGGAGGATAACCCTTCCAGAACTGCTTCAATGCCCGAGGAAATACCGCTGACTGATTTCAGCGATAGGGGCCTGAGTCAGCTGAACTCTCACTCTGGAGACGGTACGAATGGTTTGCTGTCTGTTGATCTTGCTGATTTGACTACAGATGTGACAGCACCATTGTTAGCCTCACAAGACGATGACAATGATGACGATGATGACGATCGTGCTGTCAGCAAGGAAGAAGGCTCCTCTCAGATCGATGTAGTGTCTGCTGAGGAGGCTGAAAGTGCTTTGAGCATTGGACTGCAGGTGTTCATACCATACATCATTGCAGGATTTGGAACCGTAGGAGCTGGAATGGTTTTGGATATTGTACAGGTAAGGAACTGTTATTTAAAAAAAATATTTTTTTAATGTCTATTTTTATATATTTTTATGTTTCAATTAATTAATGTTAGATTTTATAATATTTTAGAAAATATTTTATAGTTTTGTTGTGGTTGTTCCATGTCGTTATATATTAAAGACCACTTCATGGCTCAGCAGAGAAGCATGACTGGAGACCTATCGACAAATGTTTACTTTTTATAAATTTTTGGAGGAAATTAAGTCAAATAGATTTTAAAATACTTAGGATAAGAAAATGTGTTAAAAGCTAAATAAATGAAAATATGTATTTTTGTTGTGGAAATTTATAAATATTAAACAAAACAAAAAGGTAATTAAAATGGCTGGTAAAAGATATTATCCACATAATGTTGAACCAAAAAGTGTCCGGAAGAGATGCTTTATGCTGATGATTTTGTACTTGACGGTGAAACAATGGAAGATCTACTTGTTAAGTTGGAGATTTAAAGAATGTTATGGAAAATAAAGGCCTGAGAGTAAATGCTACCAAGATCAAAGTGATAATTACTTGTTGTAGTGTTGGAAAAAAACCAGAAAGGGGAAAGCTCAGTTTGTAGAAAGGGAATTGGGAGCAACTAAATTTTTTGTGGTACTTGTAAGCATTGGGTACACAAGAAGTGCAGTAGAATTACAGATACGTTGAGAGATAAGCAGTTTGTGCACAAAAAGTGTAAGGCAACGGAGACGGATTAAAACTCAGATGTGGAGAAAAGCTATTTTAATGACAAGGCTATTGAGGTTGTTCAGAAGTTTTGTTACTTTGGTGATATCATTGGAGCTAGTGCTAGTGTGATTACAAAAGTTAGGAATGGATGGAGTAAGTTCAGGAAACCTCTGTCATTACTAACTAGCACAGCATTACCACTGCTGACCAACGGAAGAGTCTATGAAACATGTGTGCACAGTGTAATGATGTATGGGAGTGAAACCTGGCCAGTGAGGGTTGAGGATATGTGTTGTATGGAGATAAATTATATGATTTGATGCGTAATGTGAGTTTTAATTACAGTCATCTGATGACCTCAGAGTAAGATTAAATCTGGACAGTAAGATTAAATCTGGATAGTGAGATGTGTACAAAACAGGAGACTTTGTTGGTTTGTTCACATTGAAAGAATGGATGTGAGTTCTTGGGTTAGTAGATGTAGAACAGTTGAGGTAACAGGGTCAGTTGACAGGGAATGCCAAGGAAAACAGTAGAGGAATTGATAAGGATAGACTTGAGAGAACGAGAGATAAAGACCTGGTCAGAGATAGGTTAGTTTAAAAGTCAATTTCTAAATGTGGTCTAACACATGCCAGCATGTAAAACAGACGTTAAACTGAATATGAAAAATGTAGGCCATTCAGAAAGAAGTCAATGCTATGTATTTTAAAACAATTAGGACTTTTAATGTTCCAACACTACTGGCATAACCTTTTCTCTTTCCTTTTTTTCTCTTTCCTTTTTTCTCTTTTCTTTTTTCTTTCTTTTTTTCTTTTTTTCTTCCTTTTTTCTTTTTTCTTTCTTTTTTTCCGTTCTTTTGTTTTTTCAAATTCATTGTTTAAAAATTGTTTGGCTCCTAAAGCAATGAATTTTCTTGACTCCACTACAGCTCTGTCTACTGATATAACGATTAGCAACTATTTATTAATGCCTTTTGTGCATTGGGTGAAGTATTTTTTTTTGTTGCTTCATCTTGCCCTTATTAATATTGTATTTAGTAAGTGCACAACAATTCACAATTGCATACAATGCTTTTCATCAGTACATTTTCTTTGATGATATTAACGATTTTTAAAGCTTCTCCGTGAAAAAGAACATTTATTTTTTATACATATATATTTATATAAGGGAGCAAATATGAAATAAAAATTTCAGACAAAATGGAAAATTAGTTTATGGAATAGTGGATAAGCAAGGCAACATGCTAGTAGAAATAAGAACACAAACACATCATTAAAGCTGGATCATGATATTTCGGTCGATTTGTTCGACCATATTTATTTGGTAAAATGAGTTTTATTAAACAGAACTCGATATTTTATACAGTGAAGCCTGGGAGAAAAATAGAAGGGGGAGTAAAAGCGCGAAGGGAGGAAATAGATGCTGTGTAGTGGATTGGGTACGTCAGGAGAGGAGAATGTGGAGATGTAAAGCAGAGAAAGAGTAGGAGGTGGGTAGTGATGAAGATGTATGAGGGAGGGGTGTGTGGCAGGGTAAGCAAGGAGGGGGAGGTGAAACACGAGGTGGGAGGAAAAATAAAAATAAATGAGAGCATGTAGAGAGAGAAATAGAAAAAAATTAAATTAAAAACAGGTAATTTAAGTTTACGTTGTTGTTGAGTGAATCAGACTTGTGTATGAAGATGATACCTCAAGATTATCTGATCTGCATGAAGTCCTCCCCATTATAGCATCATCATCATCATCATCATATTCAGTTTAACATTTGTTTTACACATGTTAAATGGCTTTAAGAAATTGACTTCCAAAATAACCTATCTCTATCCAGGTCTTTACTTATCCTTCCTTCTCTCAGGTTAATTTCTATCACATCCTCCCATGTTTTTCTTGGCCTTCCCCTGTGAACTGAACCTGCTACCTCAACTGTTCTACATCTCACCCAAGAACTCTTACTCATTCTTTCAATGTGGCTATACCATCAAAGTCTACTCTTCTGTATGCCTGTAATTGAGGTGCCCAGACTGCTGTCAGCTCTGCAATGCAACTGCCTGTGGGGGTATAGACATGTTGAACAAAGCTCTGGTTGGATAAATAAATGCACACACATCTCAGTTGAGGGTAACCTAGGAAAAGACAGGTCGAAGAAGACTAGGAATGACTTGGTCACAGATAACCTCAAGCAATGGTACATTGAAACTGAAATAAATGACAGAATTTCTTCTTCAATATGATGATGATGTTTTGGTATTTACGGGGCTGCGAATGTCCTGGACTCCGGGGTTGGCAACACCAGGCCACGTCTCACGCCTGCGGGTTGATACAAGTCAGCTGTAAGCAGTCAAGTCACATCGTACGCACTCAAGCCAGGTCTTCCTTGGTCTTCCACACATCCTCATGCCTGCGTGTTATTGAGTTGTTGCAGGAGGTAGCACTGCTGTACATGGCCAAACCACCTGAGACACTGAGTATGGCATCCAAAATCCCACCAAGCTTCTGATAGAGCACAGCTGAAGGAATTCTTTCCTCTAGTTTGCTGCCACACATCCACCTGATCATGGCATGGAGAAAATCATTTTGCATCACCATGGTCAGTGTGCAACCCACATCTGATGCGGAAAAGATGCACTAAACGACAAAGAAGTGTTTTTGTCCTCATTATGGACAATCATGTGATACTATCATGGCCTGAGGAGTGTTTCTTGGTGTGGCTATACTTTGGTTATTTCCTGCGGTGGAATTTGATCATCCTGGCATGGCACTACAAGATACTACACGTTGATTTTCGGAGCAGTGTCGCTCCATTTTCTTGAATCCACACTGTGTTCAAGATCCTCAAAAACTTGTGGTTTGCTGTAGCTATGCCTGAACTGGGGAGTAACCGATCAATATTGAAGAGAATTAATTGGTTTGACTTTGAAAAAAAAGAATCATTGCAACTGAAAAATGGAATGCTTGATAAAAAATTGAACAAGACATTAGAATTTTTTTTTCTCACTGGATTTCCATAAATCGCTGACGCTGACAAATACGTCTTTTTCCTGTGACGATTTTAATAAAACTGAAAAAGAATTATCCAGACCGAAAAAGAAAGAGAGGAAAGAAAGAAAGAAGGGAAAATTCAACCACCTTGAGTTAATCAACAGATACCCATCATTACTGGCTGTCAGCTTGCAAGTGGACTGACTTTAAACTTTCTGTACTCAATTACCTGGGTTATTTTCAAAACAAGGCTGAATATTTTCCACGAAGAGAGGTGGGGAGTTCTGATTAACAGCTTACTATCACCACAGCGGTGGAGACCTCTTTTATTGGAATATGAGACAATATTTTGGACATTGAGAAAATCCCTCCCTGACCCAAGATTTGTCCACAACCGTACAAAAAGGAGTGCCTCTTCCTGCCTTGTCACAATTGTATCAGTTTGGATTAGCTCTGTTCTCGTAATGTCCTGTCAATCATCATTGTTATTATTTTTTCAAAATCGTTGGGTAGACAGGTTTTAGATAGATTAGATGGACATTATTTGAGATACAGTGCATTGTTTGGGGGTTAGATATAGCTTCATTTTCCTTTGAATGGTGAAACAATGGCAGCTTGATGGAGATTAACTAGCATTTGGTTATGTGAACAAATGAAGATTGTCTGTTTTAGGATTGACCAATCAAAAAAGAGATTGCTACCATGTGATTAAGTTGGGAAATTGTCACTAGGTCAGTTAGGATTTCATCATATTTGGGTTAAGTCGACGGTACTTTAATTAGGATTTTGTCATCAGAGGGTTAAAGAGATTGGACATTTGAGTGAATGCTTGGCTCCCACTAATTTGGTCTTTCTGAGGTTACAGAGGAATGTCAGATCTATGATTCAATGGATTTGTGGTTTGTGTCTTGACGACAAAGTTAGTTCTAACTCTCTGCTAAGGTTCTCAGACTGGAGTCAGCTCTGCGGTGATATGACACGTTGAACGAAGCTCTAGTTGGAAAAATAGCTGTACACACCTCTCAATTAAGGGTAAGCGAGAAAAAGGCAGGCTCAAGAAGACTTGGAGTGACTCGGTTTAATTAGGATTTTGTCATTAAAGGGTTAAAGAGATTTGACACATTAGAATTTTGGCCGTTCCTACTCATGAAATTAAAACTCTCTTGGCCTTTTGGCTAAGATCAAAGTGTAGTATCTGTTCCGATGGATACTGCACCCCATACTGGTGTTGTCTTGGCCTTCGGGTCTTGATTTACGCCGGTCAATGGGTCTGTCCTGTGCAGTTCTGGGAGGTCCACCTTCCCAGGCTTTGCCTCCCCTCTTTGGGGAGGAGTAAGTTTATTGCTTACTGTCTGAAGCGCCTCTACTGGGGAATGCCGACGGGGCTGCCCAGGCAATTTTTAAACCCCACTTTCCCGACCCGACCTTGGGTCACATCTTACTTGTGGGAGTAAGATAAAAACTGGCCTTGTGCCTAACTCCTGGAGAGGAGTAAATCAATACTCATGAAATTAAAAATAAATTTTTTTTTATCATTCTAAACTTTTAGTTATTTTTCCTAAGACCCAAGTAGCCCTCTGCAGAATCAAGTTTTAAAATTCAACTTTTAACTTATGACTAATAAATTTCTGAATTAAACCTAGTGACGGCTTCTAGTTTTGAATTCAGAAATTGACAAGCGGTGTTGATAAGAAAACAGGCCCTCATCATTTTTGTCCACTTAGAGTTTGCCGGAACTTTTAATTTCACTAGTTTGAACAAATAAAAAATAGTAAATAAACAGTATAAAAAATATTTTCAAACCATAAAAGCACATTTCAATTATAAAAAAGAGGTTTTATTTGATTATAAAGATATTAAGATTTCGAATTATAAAAAGCAGTTGGGTTTTCTTGTGTTAAAAATAAAAATAGTGAAAACAAATTATTAATTGCCCTAACCCCGAAAACAAAAAACCATCCTACCTAAATTATAATGGGTAACAGTTTTCTAATAAACACCTTTCTTTTTTACCATTTGGCAACATAGGTGGCATATATGGATAAATCAATAATAAACAAACAAAAAATCTTATTCCAATTCTATGTAAACGACACAACAGAAAAATTACTAAAATTAATAATAGAAAAGAGAAAAAAAATCACAAAGGCCAAAAACATGTAACCTGTTTTCCAGGTGATTAACCCCTGCTCCACTCTGTCTCTCAGGCAACATAAGCCATTCAGACTAATTTTTTTTTTTTTGATTTATTGTGCATATTCTCTTTTTAAAAACACATTTGTAAGGCATTCATAAAGGCAGCAACAGCTTGGCTTTGATTAATTCCCTTTAAAGCTGTCATTGTCATCAATAAATGTTCGAACATTGTTATATTTTAACATGTTTTATTGCTTTATGTAAATTTAGTTTAAAAAAACATTGATTGTTTCAATAAACATTTATGTATGAAAATCAAATTCTTATTAATTTATCTAATCTTCTATATTCTATTCTAAATAAATTAAAAAAAATATATTATCTACGAACATGTGCTTTGTCGTTATACGACTCATAAGCGTGGCTGAACTTAGCGAGATTCAAAACCAGGACCCCAGAGCGAGGATTGGCTCAGTGGTAGAGCTTCAGGTACCAGACTCTGGGGTCCTGGTTTCGAATCTCGCTAGGTTCAGTCACGCTAAAGAGTATATATATGTCGCTCCCCATCCTGAGGTCAATCACACAGAATGAACTAGGGTTCGGGGGGGGGGGGGATATTACCGTATCATAAAAGGGAGTAGTGAGTCAACTGTCCGAATGAAACAAGAATCTGAGTGTATGAATATGTACTAATAAATATTGAGTTAAATGCGGATAAATGCTTGGCCAATTTAATATTTTATTCCCCCTTCCTACCACCCTCCAAAAATCAAAAAGAATTGTTAAGCTATTTTCTCTCTGCGCTATCATCTGACACATACTGAATGTAAGCAACATCTCAATGTACACATTATCAAGTGCCATATATCGAGCATCAATTCTTTTTGATGATAGGTTCTAATTTAAAGGTATAAACTATATCTTTATTTTCCTGCTCTCTCTCTCTCTCTCTTATATATATATATATATATATATATATATTAGAGATTGGCGGTTTTACTGAAAAACCGCGGTTTTTCGGTTTCGTCTCCATACCGAATCGTTTTTTTTTTTTTTAAACCGTAACCGTTCGGTATTGTGTTTTTACTACAGTAAGCCACCATATACAAGGAAACACGGTTGAAAAGATTTTCCGATTTGAATAAAATTGAATATTACCAAAAAATGTTATATTAGTAAGAGGACAGATTGAACAAATATATGATAAAAACATTTAATGTACTTAGCAATACACATCGACCAGAAAACTGTTTGGATAATCACATATTTGAGGGTAGTTCTATTAAAATAGTCATATCTTAAAAACTAAAGCACTTTAAGAGCTCAAAATACCATCATTTTGTTAGGAAATGAATATCCTTACATTTTTCGTACCCAACTAGTAAATAAATTAATCTTTCATCTTTTTTTATGCATTAAAATTATAATTGTACGTTGTTTTGTCTTTCGGTAATAGTAATTTTAAATTATCTTATCCTAAAAAATATTGTCCTTTTTTTGAGCGAAAGTCAACAATGGCTGCTAGTATTGCTGATATAACAATCAATCAGCAGCAGCGTCTTGTAAAGCTTTGTAAAATTTGTTTATAAACTTCTTTAAAAGTAAGATAAAAATACTTTTTGTGCTTAAAAAAGTTAATCCTATTTGGTTCTTTTATAAAAAATACTTTAAAAAATACTGGTTTTCACTCAACTTTCGAACTTCTAGTAGTAATGACTTTCTAGTCGCCAATTTAAAAAAAAAATTAAGATTCTACTTTTTTAGGCGATTACGTCTTAAAGTCTTGGCGAAAAAAAGAAAAAACAAAACAAAAAATAGTTTAGAATTTAGAGTGAGGGATCAGTTTCGCATATAAATTTAATGTAAAATGATCTCCGATTTCCCGGACATTCTTGCCTTTTAGTGAAATTTATAAAATAAATAATTACTCTACCATTAACTCTAGGTACGACTAACAAGCCCACCTCCTAAAAATGCCTTCTTGAACGTATCGTACCATTAACCTTAAATATGAGTGGCAAGCCACCCCTAAAAAACTCCCTTAACCCTAACACTAAGTCCGAATGGCAACCTCCATCCAAAACAAAACCCCTTCCTTAACCTTATCACTAACGCTAAGTCCGAGTAGGAAGCCCTAATCCTACAAAAAAGCCCATTAAAACCACACATAATCATCTAAAAAAAAAAAAAAAAAAAAAAAAGCAGACGCCCATAAAAAAAACGCACAGGATTTATTTGCCATAGAAAAAAATTGATTAATGCCCTAAAACGCTAGAATGGCCCGGAAATGGTGAATTATTCTACATTAAATATATGTGAAACTAATCCCCCACTCGAAATTCTAAATGAATTGTTTTTTTTTCTTTCTGCTAAGTTTTCAGGGTGTTCACACTTAATTGCCCCTAGCCCTACCACTAACCTGAAGTTCAAGTGGTAAGCCCCCTCCTCCCACAAAGACCCTCATAATCGTCTAAAAAAAAAGAAAAAAAAACAAAACAAGAAAAACGCACAAGATTTATCTCCCATAGAAAAAATAATTAACTGTCCTAAAACGCTAGAATGGCCTTGAAATGGGGGATTATTTTATGTGAAACTGATCCCCACTTTAAATTCTAAAATAATTGTTTTTGTTTCTTTCTTTCTGCCAAGTTTTTCAGGGTGTTAACATGTAATTGCCTAAATAAAAAAGTAGAATCTCATATTTTGGGGAGGTAAGGGGGTGAGTTAGCAGAAGGTGTAAATCTACAATAATGCTAAAGAAATCTTGCAATATATTCATTTTTAAACAGTCCTAGTATTAGATTTTAGTTTCTTGTACATAAAATGTATTACAATTCAACTTTGAGTTTTCTAACTTCTTTCTTTTAATGGATTCATGGTATTTTTAAGGTATTGCAGCATATTTATGTGCACTTAGTGCAGATTACTTGGAAACCATTAATTTCTGGAGATTTTCAGTGGCATATTCTGATTCCTTGTACAAAAATACACTTATATGGTAAATTTCATTGCTTAATCTTGTGTTTTAACAAAGATATAACATTTTTACTGAAAAATTTGTGTAAAAAATGTGACGAAACGCATATGGTCTTAAAGAGGGGAAAATATCCAATTGTGTGAGGCACAAAAATAGTCATAACTTCCTTATTTTTAGTCAGATTTAAAAAATTTAAAAAGATTCTTTCTTAGATCATCAAGCTCTTTCTATATATGCCATTATTGAGATATTTTAAGCAATTTAAATTTTTTCATGTGTATTGCTACTTGTAGGAAGAAATCTTTGTTTACAGTTTGTTTATCATTAACATTTTGAATATTCAAATGAAAAAAAGAGAAATACGACAGACAACATGACATCGTATTTTTAGCATAAACTATTTTCAAATGAAAAAGAAAAAATCAAACGCGTTCCGTATGATGTCGAAAATCTATTTGATTCAACTCAAAATTGTAAAATAATTATTTGTTTGTTTCAGAGTTATCTAAAAAAATAAGTTATTAAAATGAAATTTAAAAAAAATACTTGTAAAAGTAAATAAACGAAAAGTAGTGAGCGAGTATAAACATTTAAATTGAAAAAAAGTAGTTGCCAATGCTAGTATCACTTTATTCGGATTTAAAAAATTATTTTAAACATTAGGCATTTCATTGTTTACTTTTGAAAAGCCACTTCATACATAAATTGTCATTTCTAGAGAACTATCTCTCAACTATACCGTTTTCTCTCCCAAAAATGGGTTATTCAAAAAGTAGACTATGCAACGATTTATATTTTACTAAATTGTTAATATGGTATTTATTTAGAGTTGACAATTTATTCGAAAGTTTAATTATTAAACTTTAATCCAAGTCATGAATTCTATGACTAAAATTACCTTAAAGCTTAAAAAATGACTTTAGGTGAATTAATAATCTCTACTTTTTTTTAACCATCCTTCCTTTTCCTTTGGCGCGGTTTTCGGGTGTACTACTAGTCTTTTACGCATGTCTATAAAGTTTTATTACCCTGTCTTAAAAACAAATATTAACCCCCAACACGCACCAGTTGACAGAACTTCGAGCACACAAAATGACAGACATCCCAACAGTCAACACCGGCAATTCGAGAAGTATATGGTGTGTTTATTTTACGTGACAAGACACAACGTCTTGCAAACATTTTCACCTATTAAAAAATTAAAATTTTTATCTGTCAAATAATTTTGACAATATTTCATTTTCATCATCATTTTTGCTTAATTTTATTTGTAAAATTATTTTGTTTGTTTAAATAAATTTTTGTTTTTTAATTTCTTGCATTTCTGAGTTATATTTTAGCTTCTGATGGGTTAAAGAATTAGATAGAATGTATATTCAAACTCAGTTTTATTCTTCAGAAATCTTTCATGAATCTTTGGTCACTGTTTTAACGAGTTAACTGTTGAAAAGGTATCAGAACTTTGATTACAACAGTCAACACCTTAAAACTTATATGATTCATATCATGGAGAATGATTCAGTCACAAAATTATCGAAACAGTGGCATAATTCAACTAAACGTTGAATAATAACTAATCATCACACAAGAGAATGAATAGCTTCCATAGTAAAAAATTTTTTTTCAAAAAAACCGAAAAACCGAACCGTAAACCGAGGTTTTAAGGGAAAAAAACCGATACCGAAACCAAAATTTCAAAACCGCCCAACTCTAATATATATATATATATATATATATATATAATCTATTAATAATGGAGATTATGTATCTCTGTCTGAAGCCAAAACTATACTATTTAATACTATTGTACTTATGAAATAATATAGTATATACTATTTCAGACTAATGTACTATCTTTAAATGATCAATTCAGAGGCATAGTGTAATGTAGTATCTGCTCTGTTGTCATGATACCATCCTCCCAGGCATTACCTCCTCCTTTTTTTGATAGGTGTGGAGGTAGTGTAGTATCTGTTTTGTTGTTATGATACTATCCTTTCAGGCATTACCATCTCCTTTTTTGAGAGGTATGGAGATAGTGTAGTATCTGTTCTGTTATTATTTTACCATCCTCCCAGACATTACCTCCTCTTTTTTTTGAGAGGTGTGGAGATAGTGTAGTATCTGTTCTGCTTCTATATAATGGAAATTTGAAAGATAGAAAACTAATAAATAAATAAATAAATATTTCTGTCTCTTTTCTCTTAACCATCTAACTCATCTCATCAACTTACAGCTATGATTTATTTTAAAATAATGGACAAAAACACATCTTACGACTATTTGCTTCAAGTCAATCACTTGAGCACATCATGACATAAATAATATTATTTCCCCTGTTTATTTTTTATTTTTTCATACTTAGGGTGTGATTTTTATGTGTGCTGTTTATGTATGTGTGCATATATATGTATATGTTTAACTGTGTCTATGTATGTATGCTTATATATATATGTAAGTATCAAGTGTTGGACGCATCACCTTCCCCACGCTACATCTTGTTTTCGCCCTCTCCGCATCCCTCACCCCCACCGTCTCTTCTACATCGTCCTATTATACAACCCTTATTTTAACCCTTCGTTTTCTGGCCTCAATGCTACATTTAAAAAGGTTCAATAAACATGTCTCATGTCCCCTCCTCTTCCTTCGTTTGATTAAAATTAACGCTGACCGCCACCAATGTTTGCCCCCACACTTCCACAATATTGTAAGGTCTCCCACCACCTCGATGAACCCATAGCTGATTTTATCATAAATGACATCTCTTGGCTTACATAACACTAGCCCCTCCCCTAATGATCTTATAACTCTAACCGTCACCATTTCCCCATCACTCTCTACTGTTAACTCAATTTCCCCACAGACACCATCTATTTGTATCATTATTTATTCTTTTCATAAGCGGCCTTTCAGGCCCAACCAGGCTACCGCCTTTGTTATAGACAATATGTACTTGTGTGTTATATTCTCTTCAAGCAGGAAATCTTGAAATAAAGACAAAATATTGATGAATACATAAATAATATTGTTTTGGTTTTCTATCTTTCAAATTTCCATTACGTCGGAACACTATTTTCATTCTTTATCGTGTATATATATATATATATATATATATATATATATATATATATTTATATAGTGAGGCAGAGTTAGACACAAGGTCGGTTTTTTAATATGGGGAATCCAGTTCTCCAAGAAGGAGCACTCCAGATTGGGAGAAAAATAAAAGTTGTCTCAGTCTAGATGGGGAACTTCACTGTATATACATCGATTAAATTTTCAACTAAAGGTTTTTTTAATTTCTTTTCAAACAAATATTTTTAAATTTAAGCATTATAATCTTGCTTCTCCTTCCTTTAAAAATAGTTCATTAAATTCATTTATAAAAAAAAACGTTTGCTTCTTTAAAATAAAAATTAATGCATTTTTTTTTAAATCCAGAAAAAATATTTTCTATAAGATAACTGAAAAATATCAATAAATTGTTTGTCAATAATAAATTTATTCAGTGTCAGATATCCAATCAATGTTTTAAAAGTTCATACAAACTATCTGGCTCCCCAAAAAACCATCAGGGTTAAGAAAAAAAATTTGAGATCTAATTCTTTGTGGTATAATTATTTTTAATCAAATTCTCCAGCGGCAAATTTCTCAGAAATACCTTTATAAGATCGTTATAGATGGATAAAATCTTATCACACAAAAGAAAATTGATTTATCTACAAGTTTCTCAATGTGCTTTTTTTATAACTTATCGGTAAGATATAAAAAAATGAACATATCCGTTTTTATAGATTTTGTTCTGGCGCAAAATTATATAAAAAAACAAAACAAACTGACATAAATAAATTAATTGATTTTTTTAACATAACTTTGGTATATTTCCATTTTAACCTCATTGTTCTTTTTAGAGAAACATTTGCGATAAGAAAAGCTCCAAATATCGGAAAATTTCTATATAGACGAACTTAGATTGACACCATTTAATGAACTCTTTCGATAGGGGGGTCTATAGTTGCGCAGGTGATTACTTTTATGCTGTGACTGTTATTTTGAGCGCTTTTGTTATGGGAATCAGTAATTTAGAACGGAATCGGTAATTGTATCAAAATTGGGGTCAAAAATATTAGAATTGTCCCATCACTACATAATACCCTGTTGATCTTCCCCTCAATCCCTCCCCATGCAGGGAGGGAGTAGAGCTTTGAAACACGTTTGCTCTCCTTCATAGTTCAAACCCAAGAGGCTAGATTTGGCTCACTTATTTGCCACTTCCTCTATCTCCTACATCACTACCTGTTTATTACATTTCTTCCTTGAATATACATTAACTTAATTCCTCACCTTATTGTCTAGTAGAAAATTCCTCTATGTAATCTAATGCTAATATAAAACATTTTTAAATGATCACCTAAAAATAAAAATCAGTAATGGGAATAACTTATATTTTAGATTGAAAAATGTAATATCAGTTGTCTACCTTTATGTGCAAAAAAAAAAAAAAAATTCAAAACGAAAACAACTTCACTGCATCCTGGTCAACGCCTGGAGGTGTAACTAGTATAGAATACATATTTGTGAGTGAGCGTTGCTGACCTGCCTGCTGAAGTTTTTTATACGAACCTCCTCACTCTGAAGAGTGGAATAACGTGCCGATACATATGTCATCCAATGAAATAGATTCCTGAGAAAATGTTCAAACTGTAAAATGTGTTATTGATCCCCGGCTGTTGATATTGATCAATTTAGGGACAGCTGGCGGAACGAAACAAAATAATCGCACAACAAGCTGTGGCAGGATTGCATTAATATTCATGTCGGCATGTCTAAATATGTTCGCCAGTCTATTTAAAACTAGCTCTACCTACCTGGCATTGCCTCGGATGCAGTGAAGTCATTTTTGTTTTTAATCATTTCAATCCCATCAACCCTTATCCTCGAGTGGCTCTTGGCCTTGATAAGTGGTGACCCAGTAGTAAAAAAATTTTTTTTTCTGCGCATTTTTAAACTCGAGGTAGACAACTCCTATTATATTCTTCAATTTAAAATGAGTTATCCCCCTTGCTGATTTTTTAAATTTTAGGTCATTATTTAAAAATGTTTCATATTAGCAGTCATCTGGGCCAAACTAAGTAATTTCAAAAATAAATTGTAGCGAAGAGGAGCTTTGCATACTTTCCTGTTATTGCCCCACCACTCATTTCCTGATATTAACATTATTTTTGTTTGTTTTTCGCCTTTTTTATTTCAAGGTTAGGGTTAGAGTTTGGGTTAACTAAATAAATAGAAAAGGGTTTAAGGTCAGAAACAAGAGGCAATGTGGATCTAATTGAGAGGTGCTACCTGAATATTTAGCCGAGTTTCTTTGGCGTCGGTCATCTTCACTTACATTTGGTGGTAATATATTTAAAGGAATTCTTTCAGATATGGTTGAATTTTATCCACCTACATATTAAATATTTTTTTAGTAGAAAAGGTGTTCATGTTTTCAATATATTTATGTTGTTTTATACATTTGTTTCATTAGTTTTTGGAGTGGTGGTGCAATAACAAGAAAATAGTATTAGTGGTGGGTCAATAACAGGAAAGCACCGTGCTTTGTTAACTATTCTGTACCTTCCAATTTTAATTGATTCAGGACAAATCACTTTAAAACTATGATAGCATTATTTGTTTTTAATTCTTGAATGAAAGAGTATTATTTTCCAATTCCAAGCCACTAATTTGATCCATGATCCCAAATGAATAAAAATAACAGTAAATTGTTTACTATAAACATGTTCGAGGTTATACTAAACCAGAATTTTTGCCAATAAAAACAATACGTAAATATATTCATCGTAGTTACTTACTCGTTCAAATATAAAGTAGCATATTTTTTTTCCACAAAATTTGACTAATATTTTTCTTTGTACTAACTATAAAGCAATAGAAGCTAGGTAAAAAATGAAAATTGACATACCTAGATACTGTACCAACACCGCTCAAGGAGCAGGTATTACCTAGTTAATATTGAAGATTTATTCTTTTTATTTAAATTGTTTTATTTATTTATTATTTTTTCAGCATTGGGATGTTTTCCAACAAGTATCGGAGGTATTTATTTTGGTTCCTGCTTTATTGGGACTTAAAGGAAATTTAGAGATGACTCTTGCATCTCGGCTTTCAACACAGGTCAGTGGATTTCTCTTCTATGCTTTCACTTTATATCTTACTAGCAAGGCTACCTGGCATTGCTCGGGGCCATGAAAAAGAAAATAGAAGAGGTTAAAAAGTGTGTGTAACATCATTATATTAAAACTCCTATCTCTCTACCTCTCTCAATCCGTCTCTCTATTTTCCTCTCTTTCCCCATTCCCCGTTTTTCCACATCCCTCTCCCCCATCCCTCTTTCACCTCCGCTCAGTCTATTGCTTTCTCTTTTGTTTTAATGTATTGGAAATAATAATAATATAAGTCATTCCCCTCTTTTTTTATATAATAACATTGGAAATAGGTGAAAAACTGACCCCTCCCTGACGAAACCTGGCCCAGTTGATCCCCAAAGAATGAATAACTTATAATTTTTTTTAGATATTCATCCAGGGCAACGCCGATCAAGAATATACTTGAGGGTGTTTGTTTTGTATTTTTTTGCTTTTAGCTGGACACACACAACTGCCCTTTATATAATAGATAAGCAGGGCTACCTGGCATCCTTTTCTTTTCATGAAAGTTTTTTTTTCTTTTACCAAATCCTTTTTTGTTTTGAGATTACAGATATTTTGCTAAGACTTATAATTCTATCAACTATGATTTATGACCTCATAAATTATCAGTTTTATGATTGCGAAAGCAGACATGGTTATGAAAAAGCAGTCAAAGTACTAAAACTGTAATAGATTTATTACCGATGGTTAAAGCATTAGAATAAATAATCTGTATGTTCCAAATAAGAAAAAAAAATGTTAATAAGTTATTATGTGATTAGTGGTAGTCGGGATCTGTAGGTTGGTAAAGGCAGTCTCATAGAGAACCCAACCAAAGATAAAATTCCAGCAATAAAGTTTAGCTGACTTCATTCTGTAAACTGTTAAAATAAAATTTTTCTAGAAAGAAGAAATTGTTAGAAAGAATAAATTATAGTCTTGACGTCAAATGTAAGAAAAGGGGTCCATGTTGCTGTGAGTTGGAAGGGACGTGCTTACATGTCCGCTTTGGTTGACATCTTCAATCCATCTGACTTAGATGCTGGGAAAAATGTATAAGTAGTCCAACAGATATGCATCCCACGCAAAGTGTTTTCATTGGACAACAGACCAATCACTCTGCATAGAAACATTAGCTTACATAGAAAGAAAAGAGTCCATTAAGGTGTAACTGCTACAAAGTCAATAATATTAGTAATACTAAATTCACAAAAGTTCAGAAATTTTTCCATAAGGAAGTTAAAGTTTGACAAATTTACTTCAGAAGACATTTCATAATTAAGTGAGGCAAAACTTTTATAGGCCAGATGCGATTCCTGACGCCAACCTAGTGAGGTGATGGGGACCAGTATTTTTATTGAGACACCATTTCGAGGTGATTGCCTACCAAGGCTAAAGAGCACTTCACCTGCCCTTTGTTTTCTTTTTAATTTGGTTTTCCATAAAATAATAGAATTATTCACTGGTTCTGTAGTCTGCCACCCAACTTCTGTTGGGAATATTCCAATCGCTTTGATTTAGATGGGAATACACAGTCAGTATACTTACACCGAGTACAGTTTTGAGTCACTAGTTTCAAATTTAGTACTCAAAAACTAATATTTAGTAACATGAAGCAGTTATCAAACCGTACATTTCCTTGGCGAAGAGGTTTTTAAACATGCATGTCTGACTACTGAAATGATAATGAATATTTAAATAAAATAAACAAAAGACAAATCAACGATTGTGCAGTATAGTTAACAAGAAAAAAAGGGATGAAAAAACAAAAAAAAACAACAAAATCAGTTCTAATTTTATAACAGTTGGGTTATTAATAATTTAATGATCAAACGATACCGTAATAATTTAACTTTCAAAATCCTATAAAAAATAATTATAATTTATTTAAAAAAAAGAAAAAAGAAAATCGAAACAAAAACGAAAGTAATAATACTTCCGGGCAACACTGGATTACCACCTATCAAGGCCCAGAGGCCACTCGAGGATACAGCAAGTTTACCATATTGTGTTTAAATGACCTAAAACGGATTGATTTTCTGTTAGTAAACAGATAAACTGAACTAAAACTGTTTTTATTTATAAATTCCAAAACTGATCCGTGTTAAAATAAACCGAGAATGTAAAAGAAATATTAAATGGCATCTTCATAGGCGAATCCGTTTTAAGTCTTAAATAAAAAAACAAAGGGTAACCGACAATTAGAATTAACCATGTAGAACACAATTGACTGTATATTTTGGTGACCTCGAATAAACATCTCGGGAATGAATGAATGAAATTCTTTTTGGCAATGTCAACTAAACCCTGTTATTTCAAGAACTACAGGACACAGACGATATTTGTTCGCAAGATTACTGTATCGAAAAAATAAGACAGTAGTTTAACTTTTTTGTGATTTATTCATCAACCTTGGGTTTTCAGTTTGTTTTCATGACTTATGTTGATTTAATTCGATACACCTGAGTCCGTTGATTTTCATTTGTATCTTAGAAGTGTTGATCAGCGAGTTTCGTACAGGTTGTCTGGAAGAGACACTGTATGCTGATGATTTAGTGCTTGACTGTGAAACATTGGAAGAAGTTAAAGACTTGGAGGAATGCTATGGAAAATAAAGATCTGAAAGTGAATGTTACGGAAACCAAATTGATGATCAGTGGTTGTAGTGTTGGACTCACGCCAGAAAAAAGAAAGTTACCCTGCTCGGCTTGAAGAAAGGGAGTTTGGTTCAATTCAATTTTTTTGCGGTACTTGTAAGCATTGGTTATACAAGAAGTGCAGTGGAATTACTAGTAGGTTGAAAGATATTAATTTTCCATTTATTTATGCGCAAGAAGTCTAAGACAATGGAGACGGATGAGAACTCTGATGTAAAGAAAGTATATTTGGATGGTGAAGTTATTAAGGTTCAGAAGTTTTGTTACCTTGGTGATATCATTGGAGCACAGGGAGAAGCAGGTGCTAGTGTGATTGTAAGAATTCACTTGATAAACCTGTCTTTGACTTTGATGACAGCCTCGAGGCGACCTCAAAACCGGCCGCAGGTCTTTGTCACCATCTTCCGATTTAGATCCCCAAGGGCTCTGACCTTTAACTTGTTGTTTATGTTGCCCTGCACAAAGATGTCGGTGGGGTTGCAATCAGACAAGCTGGGAGGGCAGATGTTTGGTAAAGTATGGTTGATGAAGTTCTCTGAGAGCCAGGCCGGGGTCTTCCGGCTAGTATGACAGGGTGCCGAGTCTTGTTGTCAGATGTACGACCTATCTACAGCTACCTGGTCGATCCGGTGTTTCACTACCTCGCTCAGAACATAGATGTCGTTACTGGTTTTCAGTCTGAGGCTTTCAAGGAAGAAGTGGGGTGGCATGCTGTCACGTTCACTGCTGACAACACATAAGGTCATAATTGTCATTGGAAACTTTGTTATGATTCTGGACATATGTTTGGATGAGGCAGCGAGACACCTGTTGTTCTGGAAGTTGATCTTCTGGTCTTGCAGAAGTTCTTGTTGGAGAAGAACCATAGCGTGTCTGACTCCAGTGAGTGTTTCAATTTGTTGATCAGCTTCTTTGTTTGCTTCAGTCACTTTTCTTGCATCACCCTTGACAGAAATTGTCCTTTCCGCATATGAAATGTAACGAATCTCTTCATGCACCACCAGCTTAATGAACTTTTCATCTATGCCTTTTTTTCTTGCAATGGCACATATTGATTTGTTGGGTTCATTGTCGATGATCTCCTGAACTTCAGTGAAGGACTCTGGAATTCTGACAGTGTGAGATCATTGATCAAGCGTTTTTCTCATTGATGGTGCACTATAGTTGAAATCTGAATCTTTCAATTTTTTTCTGACTTTTTCTACCATCCTGATGCTGTGGAAGTCTGAAATCTCCTTGTGACACTATGATGCCGCAAAGGTCGGGGCCCGGTCAGGAATAGGAAATGACTCATGAACGCACACAAAAGAAAAGACAGGATAGGAAGTGACTAATCGACAGAGACAAAAGAAATTTGGGAGTGGTCAATTTCCATTGTTCAGGACAGGTCACCAAGAAAAGAATACTGGACACTTTTAGGAGTGACAGTGTTTTACGACACCTGACTACAGTAAGGTAGGTTAGTTTTATGACAGTTGACGACAGTAAAGTTTATGGCAAAAGTTGACGAGTTTAGTTTTCAGAGAGAAGCCGAGCAGATCGGACTGGGAAAACGATGACATGAGCTGACGACTTTAGCAACGACGATGGAGGTCTCGACAGTACGCGACAGTCACACACACTCATAGTTCAAACTAAATTATACACAACGTATATGTGTTTGTGTTCTTTATCGTGAGTGGTGTTTCTTTTATAATTAATTTGTGGACCAGTGCTGTGCCCTTGACGATTCGTCAGTGGATAGACGACACGGCTAAGCAATGAGGACAAGGAAGAAGACTACGGAAACACAACGTTGGGGTCGACGGTCGTCGAGTGGGGCAGCACGTGGTTCTACATCCTTATTTATGTTTTCGGCACAAATTCCAAGAAGAATTCCATGGCTTTTTTTTTACTAATATGGAGATTCAAAATTGTCAATCAATTATTCTGAAAAAAAAAGAAAAGAAAAGTATGGAAATTTAGTCATTGTTTTCCATGACAAAAAAACTAACGACGAAAGCTAAAAAAATATGCATCAAATTGAAAATTGTGAACAAATATCGTCCAGAAAGAAAGTTTAAGCATCAATTATTTAAGCCATAAGATTATTTTAACTATATTATTGATAAAATCAATTATCCAATAAATAATAACTAGGCATACCCTTGACACATTGGGTTTCCTCCTCCTCCTCCTCCTCCTCCTCCTCCTCCTCCTCCTCCTCATCATCATCATCATCATCATCATTGGTTTAACGTCCGTTTTACATGCTGGCATGTGTTAGACAGCTTTAAGAAATTTACTTCCAAATTAACCTATCTCTGCCAAGTCTTTATTTATCCCTCTTTCCCTCGGGTCCATTTTTATCACTTCTGCCCATGTTTTCCTTGACCTTCTCCTGTGAACTGAACCTGCTACCTCAACTATTCTACATCTTTTAACCAAAGAACTATCATCCATTCTTTCAACATGGCCATATTATCGAAGTGTACTCGTCTGCACACATCTCCCTATACTGTGCAGATCTAATGTTCCTCTTAGGTCATCAGAACTAAGCCTGTCTTTAAAACTCACATTACACATCCATTGCATAATTCTCATATCATTTCTCTCCATGCAACACATGCCCTCAACCCTCACTGGCCAGGTTTCACTCACATTATTTATTCTAATTTGATTTCAATCTATAATTCATAAACTGTAACATCTTTTAAGAATGACTAAAATAATCAGTCTCTTTACTTCTATACTATCATTACTATTACTATCATTATCATTATTATTAATATCATTACTATTAATATCATTACTATTACTATCATTATCATTATTATTACTATCATTATCATTACTATCATTATTATTATACTAGTGTACACCCTCCTTAAAAAATGTGGAAAAAAAAATAATGCTGCGCCAGTGTTCACACTAATATTCATAGCAAATCATAAAATTATGTCAGTAAGTTAATTTTTCATATGTAAATTATCATTTTTGATGAACGAAATAAATAAAAAACCGAACCGTTGACTTTTTGTTTAAAGTGAGAGATTTCTTTCAGATGGTGGGAGTTGTCTGACTTGCTATTTGCTTTCTTGCTTCTTCTCAAGATAAAAGCTTTAAATAAATGAAATTTTTTAATAAATATAATGCCATAGTTCATTAAAAGAAAAATAATAATAGATGGAATTAATAATTCTTAGATATACCCAATCTTAAACATAGGTGAAAATCATATGCCGTCACAAAAATTGTGCAGAGACGATACAGAAGAGCAACTTTGACTGTTCATAGAAGTTTTATTTTAGCAGCTCACACATTGGAACTTATTATTATGATTCATGGCATTATACAGATTAAGCTAAAAAACATTTTCCATTAGTACATCCATAAAAACCCTTTATTTCTAACATGTAAACCTGGTCCGAAGCCCAATTTGTCAGGTGGGCAGAAAAATGGGTCAAATATACACTTTACCAAACCATTTTATACTTTTATAATTTTTGGATGAAGAATTAAAAAAATAGGTTGATTTCTTTCTAATATTGGAAGATTTTGTGGAAGATTTTTCAGAAGGAAAGTGAGAGGGCAGAAAAAGAAAAAAGAAAGAGGACAAAGAGAGAGAGAAAAAAAGAGAGAGGATAGAGAGAGAAGATAAAGAGAGAAACAAGAGAAAAAAGAAAGAAAGGAGAGAGAGAGAGGAAATAAAGAGAGAGAAAGAGAAAATAAAAAGAAAGGGAAAGAAAATAAGAGAAAATAAAGATAGAGAGAGAGAGAAAATAAAAGAAAAATAAAATAAGAGAGAAAATAAAAAGAGAGAAAAATAAAATAAAAAGAAAGAGAAAGTGGTGAAAGAGAGAAAAGAAAGAACAAAGACTTATTTTGCTACTATTATAATGCCGGTCAGTGAAGGAAAAAGGACTTATGTGCGGTGGGGGAGGGGAAGAAGCCATGTATTAGCACGCGTTGCTTTCTACTTTTTGTTAACTTAATCGGAAATTAATAAAAACTGTATATACACGTCTCTTTTCTTGTAAAGCCATTGGCGATGTCAAATAAGATCGATATGAATCCTATTGATTATTATTGGGAAAGTCCTGCTTTATCTAATGATATCAAAAGCATCATTTTTAAAATTTAATTTTTGTAAAATTTTATTCACTCAAGTTTTCAATTTGGAAATTTTTTATGAAAGTTAACTTATAATTCTATACTTTGCTCACCAAATTGAAGAATAACCTTTCTTTTATAAAATGGAATGATTTTTCAAAGTGAATTACTTAACATTTTGAACGGCACAGACGTTAAAAAACAGGACTAAAAATTTATTGTTGAAAAAAAGTTGGAAATAGACACATTTGTCATTAAAATAGTTACATAATTCAAATCAACCTGAAAAAAAACCTAATCATTGTACAAGAAAAAACATGATATCATTAGAAAGAGGAAAGATTGAATTTTATTTACATAATAGTGTCATAGATATAACCTGAAAAAATAGTTGAGATATCATAAGTTAGAGACTTATTATTTTGTCATCTAACATACACCACAAACACGTATGTAAATAAGAAGCAACATTGATAAAAAAGAGTCACTCTTTCTGTAAATGCTCACAGTGAAATTAAGAAATATTAGAGTGGTTGAATCAACATCGAGTGAGAGGGGGAGGCCGAGAGAAATACATAGATAGCTAAAAGACAGTTGGGTGACTTGTTCAATTAATTATAAATTATGGCTAATTAGAACAATTGAAACATATTCTTTTCAAATATGACTCAATCCCAGAACTAATCTATATTTTAACATCATGTTTGCTTTAGTAAAATATATAAGGAAAAAAGCCTTAGGGAAACAAACGTTTATTAACTCACATGTAATATAATAATAGATATTGACATCCACCATGAACTTAGCTCTTAGCTTTCATTTTTGTCAAAAATGAGTTGAAAGGCTTCAAAATCACTTTCAATTTTCTATTATTATTGCCTGTTGTAAGGATTGAACCTTCAACTCCCAGAAGGCCGCATGCACCACAGAAAATTGAGTTGCACCTGACTCCCTTACTACAAACTGAGCATGGGAATTTTCCTCTTTCTGGAGGATTCCTTACACTACAACCACTGATAACCCAGTAAAAATGTATTTTATAATTGTCTCACACCCACACACATATATTTGTGACTGTTGCTACCAGATCAGGCTGTCTGAAGATACCGGCACCAAACATTGATGTTATTGTTTTTTTTCCTTTCCCGTTGCAAAACTCAATCATGTTCTGCAAAGCCAAAAACAAAAACAACGATTTCCTCTACAAAACAACCAAACCAAACACCATGAATAAATATTTGAAGATATGAAGAACTTGAAGCATAAAAACTTTTACCAAAATGACTGGATTCGGCATGAAATAACCCAAAAAGGGTTGATATGCCGTAAAACAAAACAACTAAACATATTCGTCATTAACCTCCTGCTTTTGACCCCACGCGTCAAACTTTTGTAAATACCAACCTCTCATGTATTTTTCAGCTTGGCCTTGAATGGCCCAAGGTCATTCAGTATATTATATATGTGTAAATTTTGATTCTGAAATTTGCAGTCATTTAGCATATTACAAATGCCAGTGTATGCGAGCACGTTGTGAATGCAGTATATACTAGTAACGTATAAAATAAAGATAATTGAAATGGTGTGCATATTTTCATCCTTGATGCACAGCTGGAGACATAAAAAATTTGCATATGTTCACAAATAAAAATTTACATAAAAAACGAATTAACATTTTTAATAGTCAACATTAGTTTACAATTTCAATATATTACCTTTGACTGGAAATTTATTGACAAGAAAGTTTCCCCTAACTAAATCGATTACACACTTAGATGTATTTTCTTACAGAGCCAGTACATTTGTTGAGCAAATTGGCTAATTAGAATAACAATGGCGCTAATATAAATTATTCTATGAATAAATTGGAGAAATTTAGAAATAATGGTAAAATATGAATTAATAAGGATATTTTTGGGGTCTATCCGATGAAATATATAAGAGAATTTGATCTCTATATTCATATTTTATATTCTATAAGATTTTTTTTCAATGTTGAAATGCGATAATTGATTAAAAAAAGATATATCTATTCCACTTTATAAAAAAACTCCAAAATAATAACAACAATCTTTTAATAAAGTTTTATTAATTTATTTATTTTTAATGAATTAAGCTCCAAGAACAGAATATTGTATTATTTGGTTTATTCGGACTAATAATATTCCCATCTTGGTTAGTTTTACAATGTTTCAGCTGACGTTACCTTTGACCTTATTCAGGTGCATCTTTTTGAACTTGAGAACCTAATAGTCAAACTTACGGAATTTCGAAACTGAACCACAGGGGTAGATTACTTTTGTTCCATCAGCCACTAACAAATAACTAGCAATACACATGAAAAAATTGAAATTGCTTAAAATATCTCAATAATGGCATACAAAGAGCTTGTTGATCTAAGAAAGAATTAAAAATTTTTTTAAAATTTGACTAAAAATAAGGAAGTTATGACTATTTTTGTGCCCTGCACGGTTGGATATATTTCCCTCTTTAAGACCATATACATTTTGGCACATTTTTTACTCTAATTTTTCAGTAAAAATGTTATCTTTGTTACATGTTACAACACAATATTAAACAATTAGCCATTTAAGTGTATTTTTGTGCAAGGAATCAGAATATGCCACTGAATATCTCTACAAGATAACAGTTTCCAAGTAATCTGCAGTAAATGCACATAAATATGCTGCAATACCTTAAAATACCATGTATCCATTTAAAGAAAAGTTAGAGAACTCAAAGTTGAATTGTAATGCATTTTATGTGCAAGAAACTGAAATCTAATACTAGGACTGTCTTAAAATGAATACATTGCAAGATTTCTTTGGTATTATTTCCTCTTATGTTTTCCTTGACCTTCCCATGCCAACTGACCCTGTTACCCCAAGAACTCTCACCCATTCTTTCAATGTGACCAAACCACCAACGTCTCCTTTTCTGCACACATCTCCCTATATTGTCCAGATTTAATCTTCTCCTGAGATCATCAGATCTCAGCCCGTCTTTAAGACTCACCATACACATTCATCATATCATTCTCATATCTTTTCTCTCCATGCAACACATGTCCTCAATCCTCACTGCCCTTGTTTCACTTCCATACATCATCACACTGTGCACGCATGCCTGATAGACTCTACTCTTGTGGATTAAATAAAAGGTTCAGTTCAAAATTTGGTATAGATTCTTGAGTTCACCATAAAGATTCCCAAGTTTGAAAAGCTGTGCCCGAAGAAGGTTGAAGGTTACATTGGCTGAAACGTTATGAAAAAACCCCAAAACAACCAGATGAGAATAGTAGTCGGAATAATCCAAATAATATAACTTGGAAACGATTATACCTCAAAATATTGAGCATCGATTTTGTGAAATTAAAATATATAGGAAACAAGCTTTAGGGAAACAGACATTGATTAACTCAACTTCAGTCTAATAAGTAGATACACGATGCATAATATTATAATAGACACAAATTTATGATGGGTGTTACTTCTTCCGTCTTTATCGATCTTTTATTGGTTTTATTTCAAAATCTTTCTTCAAATAAAATCATTGCCTGCAAGAAATTATGAAACCGAAGAATCTTTAAAACTTTTCTTTTTTTTTTGTTTTCAGTCAAATTTAGGCAACATGGACACTCGTAAAGAACAGCTGAAGATGATTGGTGGTAATCTCGCTCTTACGCAGGTAAATGCAGCATGTATAGATTTGGTACCACTTCCATTGTCTTCCATGAAAAATCTTATACATATGATTTTTTTTTTAGGGAGGTTCTGCCTCATAGCTCCCTTAGAGAAAGCACATTGAAAGGCACATAGATAAAAGCTTGTTTTACTCATATTATTTGTGCAAACAACAGCATCAACAAAGCAGCTTAATGCATATAGGATGACCCCCCCCCCCCTACCTCCCTAAAAATTCCACCAATGGAATCGGTAATAAAATTCACAATCCTTTCTGCAATTCAACTATATTTGTTATAAATAATCTTCAGTCAATCCCTGACGTCCATCAAGTTTCAGTCATGAATGTCCAACAGTCTTTGTTTTACCGTTCAATGAGATGCGAACGAGGATACTTTGGTAATGTTTGTTTCATTAATAGAAGGTGTGATTCTTATGCTTCACTCACCAGAGTGTAACCTTCCTAAGACGATGCTTATCAAAACAATCCCCAGATTATTCCTAAACTGAAAAAAGGGCCATCACGGCTCAAATCAGAACAGTACCAAGAGAGGAGTGTGTTGACAATTTTGCACGTCGTATCCAGGTGTACTTTATAATAAGAAACAGGAACAGCAGTAGACTTGGGAAAGCTTTATTCAGCATACAGTGTTGATACATTGTTAGTTCACAATTTATAACATTAGTAGAAACAGAAGAGTTCTCCAAAGGGGAGATAATCAAAATAAGGGAAGCTACTCTCAATTACTTATTACATTATCCCCCATTTTATTTTAATCATAAGGGGACAAAGTCGCTCCATTGGCTAGGCTTTTTGCTGGTTTTGTTGGAACGCCTTGGTAGCCTGGTATTGAGAGTAAAATCAGGACTCTGGGTTTCCAGGTCTGATGGTACGCTGGGATCGATTTTCTCTCTCCGTCCTGAGTCAGTATAAATATGTCGCCTTTTGTGTGCAGGTGGTTGAGATTCACTACATAACGGGTTCTGAATAGGTTTGGGGATGAGTTCGTTTTGAGCAAGTGAACGATCGTCTACGTTTGGCTCGTTTTGAGCATTCTGGGTTTCTACAGGCGATATGGACTCCGTATCCGATGGTTGTAGTGTCAGCATCACACAATATGATTAATCTACGGACTGTAGGTTAATCATATTGTGCGATGCTGACGGGTTAACCTTCAGCTGAGGTGGAAGGGTCTTGAGATGTAGGCATCTCCTCGGGGGCTATATTGTGTGCAGGTATATCCCCTGCAAGTGCAAGGTCTCTAAGAGAAACAGTAGATTCTTTTCCATCAGAATATCGTATCAAGTCTTAATGCGGATTTGCTTCGATCAGTTCTACTTGGTTTGTTAAGGAGTCATTTTACTATGATGGACAAAATGTCTCGGAAGAACCGTTCCAGGTTTCGAGAGCCGTGAAGGAAGCAAAGTTCCCGTTGAGCTTCTTCGTTGAAATGGAAGAAACCTTTCATGAGGCGTGCCATTTGTGGCTGTACATAGGAGCGTCCTAATAGCGTACAAAGATTTAGGGAGGAGATCTTCTCAGTGGGTAATCGGATATTTGCAGTTTGTAACAGCTAGTTGTACGCTTTTTCATATTATGCCATTATAACGCTCACATTAGGCATTACCCTGCGGGTGGTACGGTATCGTCCGGCTTGTGGCAACTCCTCGTTCATGAATGAATTGTCTCAGACATAAAAGAAGCTCCACGGTCTGAATGGATTTAGGCTGGAACTCAAAAATTGCAAATAAAGAGCATAAGCACTGTATCACTGAGTTTAATGATATGTCCGGACAAAGAAATGCGAATAGGAATCGCGAATATTCGTCGATTACGGTTAGCATGTAGCAATTCACATTTTTGGATGGCAGGGGACCTTTAAAATCAATGTTTATTTTCTGGAATGGTTGAGTCACTTTTATCAGCACCCCAGTTTTAGGTCTAAAGAACTATGGTTTATGTTCTGCACATACATGATTTTATCATTTTCTTTACGTCGTCTGACGAACGGTTTGTACCATGTGTGTCATTCTTTTTATGCCTGGGTGGCACAGTTCATTGTGTAAAGTACAAAGCTCATCTGTGTTTGGTATCAGGCTACATACCCTCGATAGTGCGTCAACTGTAGCATTCTCTTTACCAGGTCGGTAGATTGCACCAAAAGAAAAATAAGAGAGTTCTATTTTCCACCTCGCCATTTTATCATTTTTGATTTTGCTTGTCCTGATGTTGAACATAAATGCAACAGATTTTTGATCAGTAATTAGTCTAAAATGTCGTCTGATTAAATAGTGTCTCTACTTTCTGAGTCCTTTCACTATAGCATAAGCCTCTTTTTCAATTGCTGAGTGTCGCTGTTCTGAATGTGACAAGGTCCTTGTAAAAAAGCGACAGGGCATCCGGATTACCTTAAAGAGGCAGCAATTGCATAATCAGATGCATCTTCTCCACCACTAGACGAATAGCAGGGTCGAAAGCTGTAATTGCTGCGCTGACTATATCCTTTTTAATATTTTTAAAGGCCTGCACTGCTGCGTGAGAGAGAGCGGGGAAACTGTCCGTTTTTACCAATGGGTGAATTTTGCTTGAAAAAGAAGGAATTCACTGTGAGTAATGAGCAAATATACTAAGTGCTCGTTTTAGGGCATGCATATCATTAGGGATTGGCAGTTTTAGCAGCGGCTTCAATCGTTCTGGGTTTGATGACATAGATCCTTTGCTCATAGTGTACTTTAGTAAATTAATGGTGTCTACGCATTTATCGTTATTTAGTGTGAGGTTGTATTTCTCAATTGTTGCCATAAATTGTTTCATATTATGATTATGGTCTGCATAGTTGTGTCCACATATCATTACATTATCAATGTAAGCAGTGGTGCTCTCCAATTTTTCATCACTAATTATTTTGTTCATAATTTGCTGAAAACTGGCAACCCCATTCGTTACTCCAGATGGTATCCTTTTAAACTGGTAGAGGCAGCCATTTGCCTCAAAGGCTGTGTAGGGTCGATGCACTGGTTTGATAGCTACTTGATAATAGGTGCTTCTGAAGTCTAGTGTGCTGTACAATTTATTTTTGTCAATTTCATCTATCCGTGGTAAGCATCCAGTAGGGTAAACCTATTTCTGGTTTGAGAGAACTCAATTACCAGCCTCTTTTTGTGGTTCACCAAGCATTCTCGTAATCTCGGTTTGTAATGAAATGTTTATCCTCAAGTAAGTAGCGTCTAGATTTCATCGCTATAGGTTTGCAGTCTTGAGATAAATTATTGAAGACTGATCGGTACTGAACATTGACTGCTGTTAAGCCACAAATGCTAAGAGTACAACTACAAAGGTTTTTCATTATCAAAAGTTTGATGTTTTTATATGAAATATTTTTTAAGAGTAAGCTGTAAGTATTGTAAAAATATTTTGTTTTGGGGTTTTCGGTAGGTGGCTTGTAGTATTTCAATAGTCTCTTCATAAGTGGTACAATCCATGATAATTTTGTGTATCGTGTGAGATACATAATTGGTTAGGAGTCCGAGCTTATTTATTTGTCGTTGTGGATTTTATGCAAAAAATTTTCAAACGTCACTTGCCAATGAGTCCAGCATTTTTATGAATTAGAAGTCTCAGGTTCCACGTCGAACTGCTGTGGGCGCATTAGTTGTTCCATGCCGACTGTATGCTGAATAAATTGTAATCAGAAACAGGAACAGCAGTAGACTTAACTATGAGTTCCATCTGGACCATCTTCAAAGGTCACGCATGAGGTCTAACCATAACCCTATTTACCAGGAACTTGCATTACTTGTATCTTTACTAGAGTCTAGGCAGCAACTGAAATTCAACTTCAAATCCTTTCTATGTAATTGTGTAGCGATATTCAGATGCAAGCGTGTGAAAATAATGTTAAGAACTGTATTTTTTTTTTCCTGTGTTATTTTACAAGTACTTTCATGGAATGTGCTCTGATAAACTTAGTGCATTTGTACTTCCTAAAGGTAAATACCCCCGACCAACCTGACTAGCAGCAAAATCTCACCCCTTCACTGTAGAGGTCCGCAGATGCCGCAAAACTTTCTACTCTAATAACTTCTTTCCTTGGACCGCTTGCCTTTGGAATTACTTCCCTGCTCCCTGTTTCCCCGACTGTACCGACATGCAAACATTTAAATGTAATGTGAGCAAACATCTTGCTGTACAACTCCCCACTTAGGATGCCTTCTATAAATCTGACCCCTTATCACAGTGACCCCTTATCACAGTAACCCCTTATGTCTCGGTGACAATATACCTTATTTTGGTAGAAAACAAAAAAAATAAAAAAAAGTCCACAAGCTCGTTTTGGTTGATCATAAATTGAAGTTGCATAAGATGAAATGTCTTGAGAGCTTTAAATACTAACTTCCTTGAAAAAAAGAATTTTTTTTAACAAGGAGGCACCAAACAGATATTTATTTGGCTAATTAATTAAAATAGTTTTTATGTTATTATTGTAAACTTCGTTATGTAGTTGAAAGATCCAAGTAGACCTTTGTAGAAAAAACTTTCAAAGTCTGCACAGAGTGTGGCTTTTAAACTTATGAGTGTTAATTTTTATATATAAGTGTTTTTTATGTTTCTTGTCATATTTTGAATTCATTTTCATTTTAATTTTTCTTTTAGGCTCAAGCTATTGTGGTCGGTTTTTTAGCTTCTTTAGCTGCCATGGTGATGGGTTGGATTCCCGAAGGAAAATTCAATTTATACCATGCACTTATTTTATGTGCTAGCAGTATGCTCACTGCATCTGTGGCAAGTTTCATTTTAGGTAAGAAATAATTTTCTTTCTTCTTTTTGTTTACCTGCAATGGAATAAAAACAAGTACGAGGTGACCCACCCCATAATGCCACCCGTGGAATCGGTAATAAAATTCACAATCCTTTCTGCAATCTAACCATATTTGGTACAAATAAACTTCAGCCTATGCCCGACTTGTCCACCAAGTTTTAGTCATGAACTAAGAGATCCTTTTAGGATTCTAATCACCCCTTTTAGGATTCTAATCACCCCTTTAAGTTCAATTGTTTGTATCTCTCTTGCACTTGGTTCAACGGGTATGTTCACCAGGTAGTTTTTGAAATTCTTTCTCATGAGCCCTGTTGTTCTTATAATTACTGGAATGATAAAGATCTTCTACAGATTTTAGTTTTTTTTCATATTGTACATAAAACCATGATATTTCATTATCTTCTGCCGCTCAGCTCAGTTTAAGCCAGCATCATTAGTGGCATTGACTCCAACTAGGGTTGTTACTTTCTCTCTTGTGACATATCAGTATGTCAGGTTTAATAAGAGGTTCAGGTCTTGGAGTAGAAATGCACAAGGGTTCATGTTGATTCCCAGGAAACGCCTGGTGTGCCTCAAGGGGGTTAAAGACAATAAATTTTCAGAAATTTATTTCAATTAATGTCACTATAATTGCAATCCCACTCACCCAATCTAAGCTGACTACATTTTTGAGCCCTATCTCAAAAATTGAATCTTATAAAATGTAAAAAATAAGAATAAAACAGATAATATGGTGTTATTGGCTTGGGGGGGGGGGGTGAATAGCTGAGGTAGGAGGACATAGAATTCCTCATTCAATTTGGGGAAACCAGAGTTTTTCTGCTAGGTTATCCTGTCACATTAGTAAAGTCAGACCCAAATAGCAATTCATCTGACATATCGATACTTGATTCGGATTCGGCTACTTTTTTTTCCTCTATGTTATCGGTACAAATATTTTTTATTTCCTGCGTTGTTTTTTTTTTTTTTAAATATTTATTCTGGCTAAGAAAACTGTTAGTGAGGACATTTTCCCTTATTCGCCGAAAGAAATTACAAAGAAGTTATTGTGTGCACTTATACTGAGTTTTCTTGAGTTCTTCAAAAATAAATATATATAAATTATCTGATTTTGCAAAATAATTAGAGAACAATATAATTTACGTGACTTATTTTTATACTCCAGACAGCTTCGCTACATGCTTGAAAACAAAATTCTACCACTTATCACGGTCTTGGGCCAATCTTTCAGCTGTAAGGAGTGGCATGCCAGTCTCAACTCTTATCTGGTCAACCCATCTTTTTGATATGATTTCATTACATAGTTAGAGTCTGGTAGCCGGGAGACAGGTGCAAACCATGTTAATCTCTTTTTGTGAATAACGTAATTGATGGATCTGTTAATATTAAATTCTTTTGTGGTTAGCAAAGTATGACTTACCCCAGCCAGGAATGGATTCATAAAGAAACAGAACCTAAGTGAAATGGCTAGTTATAGCAAATACCTCCCATTACTTCCTGATCTCTCTGGCAGAAGAGCTCACTGCTCATTTGCATGCTCATTTGCATGCGTGCAATGTCACTGGCAATAAAAGGGGAATGTTTTGAAGGAAGTGGGCGACTATGAGTTGGTGATTTGAGTTGGTGACTACGTTGGTGTGTGCGCTGGATGAAAGACTGTTCGGAGAGATATCATTTGGCAGAGCAAGACCGTGGTAACATTTTGTTGCGATAAGGAGTACGGACACAAGGAAATCAGGAGAAAGAAAAATGATATCTGTATTTCTTGGTCTATCTCGCAAAATTACTCCAAGGAAAGTTCTTAAACATTTAATTTCCAGGGCATTGAGCTTCCTCTTATATTCTGCCAGCATAGTCAATGTTTCATTTGCATATCCAGCAATAGGAACTATCAATGCATTGTAAAGTCTTAACTTCAGATGCATTGATATGTCCTTCCTGCACAATATCTTTTCTTTTAGATGTTTAAATGCAGAAGTTGCTATTCCTATTCTTTTGCTCATGTAAGATAAGGATCTTGGAACCATCGAGACAAGAAACACAAAATCTTTGGGTTTTTTTTCAACTCTAATTATCTCCAGAAGAGGAAAAGATTTGCATTTGCTTGTGTTCATTTTTATTCCCCATTTTTGACAAGAGATTTCAAGCTCAGAAGCAGAGACCTTCAACTTATTGAAGACAGCCGCAATGAACGTGGTGTCATCAGCATCACGAATATTAGTAGAGAGCTCATTGCTAAGAAAAAGTGTTGATTGCAGACTTTCCAGTTCTTTTATCACAAATTCTAAGAAAATGTTAAAGAGGACAGAGATAAGAGAAAACCCTGGCGTACCCCTACAGTTACTTCAAACCAATTTGTGATATGTCCATTAATAAAAATTGCATACAATCTGTGTCTTCGTATAGATTTAAAAAATTTTTTTTTTTTTAACATGATTCACCCCAAACAAGGCAGGCCGCCACTGTAAACGTAAGGGGCTACTGAGAAAAAGGAGAAGGATTGGTGGTTCAGCTTAAATTGGGATCTGAGCAGCGAGATGTCTGTTTACATTAGTTTTAAATTTCTGCATGTCAGTACTGTCGGGGAAACAGGGGGCAGGGAGGGAGTTCCAGAGGCCAGCAGCACGAGGAAAGAAGCTATTTGAGTAGAATGCTCTCCGTGAATGAATGAGATTTAGTAGAATGTCGAGTTAGTCTAGTGAATTTACGTCGAGGGGGCACCAGAGTAGCCAACTCATCGGAGCATAATTCATTGAAGTATTTGTAAAACAAACATAAGGATGCTACATTGCGGCGATGGGACAGGGGCTGGAGCTTAGCTGACAGTGAGGGACCTATTAGGTTGACGATTCTTTTTTGGACTTCGTCAAGGAGGGAGAGACTAGTAGATGATGCACCATCCCAGATGTGGCAACACTACTCCATGCATGGGCGAATGGTGGCTTTGTAGAGATACAGGATAATGTCAGGTGTAAGGAGTCCACTAGCACGGTAGAGGGAGCCCACCTTCTTTGCGGCAGCCTTGGCAATGTCTTCAATGTATGTGTTCCAATTCATGTTACCTGTGAAGGTTAGGCCAAGGAGTTTGAATGATGAACTCTCAGGTAGGGTGTTATTTGCCATGACAATCGGTGGTTGGAGAGGCTTCTTGTAGTTGTTGAAGGAAAGGAGCTTAGTCTTTGCGGCGTTAAAAGTCACCAACCGTTTATGGCCCCAATCCACTACAGCCTGTAGGTCATTTTCTAAGGATTCAGCCATTGCCTCAGATATGATCGCGTCTGTTTTGCCAACATGGCGAGAGTAAAGCGTGGTGTCATCAGTAAATAAACCAATCTCAGACACTATGTCATCAGGGAGATCGTTTATATAGATCAGGAACAACAAAGGTCCAAGAATAGATACCTGGGGCACACCAGCATTTATGTCATGTTGCTTAGATGAACGGCCATCGAGGACAACCTGGATTTTTCTTTTGTTTAGGAAGGATCTAATTATATTAAGTAGTTGCCCAGTAATACCGTATGAGCGTATTTTCAGGAGAAGCCCTTTATGCCATACCTTGTCGAAGGCCTTGGATATATCAAGCGCTACTGCCCTAGCTTCACCTGCCTTGTCGAGTGTATGATACATGCATTCAGAGATGACCGTTAAGATGTCTGCAGTAGATCGTGCTTGTCTAAATCCATACTGGCGGTCAGATAGAAGTTTAGCATTAACTAGGTGCTGTACTATCGCTAGATTGATTAAGGATTCAAAGATTTTGGCAAAGATCGGCAGTAGACTGATTGGGCAGTAGTTCTGAGGGTCGGTTCTATTCCCAGAACTCTGGTAGACTGGTACCACAGAGGCAATTTTCCAGCTATCGGGGAAGCAAGATTCGGCTAGGCATTTATTGTAGAGTTTGGAGAGGACAGGGGCCAGTGTCAACAATGTTTACAATTTTGCGATTAACTCCAATCGCCCGTAGCATTTTCCATAGGGCCTTTCGCCACATAGTGTCAAAAGCCGCTTTTAAGTTGAAGTGGAGTGCAATTTTTCTTTCTTTGGCTTGTTGCATTAACTGTCGTATTATAAAAATGGCATCAACCATTCCACTGGCAGGCCGGAATCAATACAGTGATTCTTTTTGTAGAATCTTCAATACATTTTCTCATTCTCTCTAACGGAAGCCTAATCATGAAATTAAAGATACCAAAATTAATTTCCTTTTCTTCGTAAACATAGACCTGATGTTGCTAGGGAGTAAAAAAAAATAAATGACTGCTTTAATCATTTTTTTTTACTCTCGAGCAACACCAGGTCTTCCTACTAGTAATAAATAAAATGATACCTGTTAGAAAGAGAAACAAATTTATGATTATTACTCCTCTTCATCCTCAGTTTAACGTCCGTGTTACATGCTGGCATGTGTCGGATGGCTTTTAGAAATTGACTTACAAACTAATCTATCTTTGGCCAGGTCATTATTTAAACTACATAATCTGAAATGCAACATATTATTTTCGGAAGTCATTTCCGTAGTTAGGACAAGATTTTTATAGGCCGGATGCCCTTCCTGACGCCAACAAACATGAAAAATTAAAAAAAAATTTTGTTTATTTTATTTAAAAAATTTTTTTTATTCACCCACCTCCACTATTATTGATTTATGTAAACACTTAAAATTTTTTTTTAATTATCTTTTAACTTTTTATTGATTATAATGTCAGGACAGTCTGTTGTCTTATCTATTTTGTAATGTTCATTTTAGCTCTTGCTGCATTTTTGTTATTACTTTAAAAAAATCCATTACAATAATTATACTTTCTTTTCATCTTATTGGTTGGTATTTTCTCAGCTGTTCATGCAATTTTTTTATTAATGTAGGGGTTAGTTATGAAAAACAAATAATTACTTTAAAAGACTACAATGAAATTGTTACCCCTCCTCCCAAGGCCATAGCAATATCGCTTATAAATTAAAAAAATAATTGAAAAATAAAAAAATAAATAACTTCCGGAGTTTCAGATAATATCGGTTATATAAATTTTAAAAATACACAACAAATTTCAATTGTAAATTTGGTTTTAAAATATTATCGATTATTATACTAAATGTGAGTTAATCCCTAAGTTTTTTTTATATACTTTGATAATACAAAATATATGCTAATATATTCTTTAGTTCTTGGATTCAGTTATGTTTGAAAAACATTGTTTGAATTGTTCTAATTAGCTGTAATTTATAATTAACTGAACAAGTCACCCATCTCTCTCTTAGCGATCTATGTATTTCTCTTGCCTCAGCTCACTCTATTTTGATTCAATCACTCTCTCATATTTCTTAATGTCTCTGTGAGCATTTAGAGAAAGAGTGACTTTTTTTTCAATTTAGTTATGTAATTTACACGTGTTTGTACACATCACAAACACGTATGTAAATTAGATGGCAAAATAATAAGTCTCTACTTCTATATAATAATAAGAATATAGAAATAAAGAGACATTGTTTTTAGTTATGCAAAAAGAATGTCTAAAAAGATATGTCACAGTTTATGAATTTTCAAATGAAATCAAAGTAGATTAAATAATAGTAGTGGTTATAACCGAACGGGTCACGGGTACATCTAGTTAGTTATAAATTTATAAATGACTAGACCACCTGTGACCTGTTGGATCAGTATTTATTATATCTATATGGTATGAAAAGTCTGAATGTGGACACGTGGCTTTGTGTTTTGAATGATGAAAAGATTCTCATTTTTTAGAACATTGTTTGTATTTGAATATTTTAGAAATTTGAAAGCAACATAAACAATGTGAATTTTTTTAAAAGTTTGATTAATTTATTTATTTTAAAACCCGAGCTTTCATTTGACATACGAAGAAACAGATATGCCTCGAATAGGCAAGACCATTAAAAAGAGAAAAAAAGAGAAAAAAATGTCTTGCTTTTGAAAAGTGCGCATGTCGCCGAAAGCTCAAGTTTTAAAATAAATAAATTTATTAAAAAAAAATTCACATTGTTTATTTGGTTTTCAAATTCATAATATATATATATATATATATATTTAATGGTGTTCTAATCTATTATTTATAATTAATGGTTTCCTATTTAGGAGGCCATTGTCGCCCAACACATGTGCTGCTTCTTTGAGTCATCGTACTCTCCAACGTTTGTTCTCTGTCTATAATTTTTACCTCGTCCCACAAGGGCCTAGTAGTAGTATGATTCTTAGGAGCCTTAAACCGATTTTTCTTTTAGATGTGTAGTCTTACTACTTATTAATATATATTACTATATATTACTACTTATTATTTACATATAATAATTAAACAAGTTTAAATGCATTGATAAAACTCGGTACAAGGTAAAGCTTTATAACTATATTCTATATAAAATAAATTTAAAATGGCCTACACAAATCAATTTATGTTTCAGTACTAAATGTACTTCATCGGGACACAAAAGTTTGTAAACTTTTAGTTCTGATGAGGTACATTGAGTACTGAAATATAAAGGTATTTGTGTCAGCCATTTTAAATGTTTATATGTTTATATATATATATATATATATATATATAATAAATAAATATTTGTTTTGTTTATTATCTGTGGACGTATACGTTTCGTCCTTTACAATCGGGACTCATCAGCATAGAGATATGACTATTCACTATCGGTCATGTGATTCGAAACCCCGGATTCTGAGTATTTTACAACTCAAATCCCGACGCTCTGAACCACTCAGCCAATGTTGAACAGCGAATAAACAGTGATAATTTTAACACTTTATCTGGCGGCTATATATATATAAATATATACATATTTATATATTATTATTAATGGCGTTTTAATCAATTATTTATAATTAATGGTTTCCGTGTTAATTCCTATTTAATGTGCCAAACTAAATATTGTTTTAAATTAAATGTTATTTGTATTTGAATTATTTGGAATTTCGTATAGTTAGACACATGGCGCAATGAATAAAGGTGTTGATTAACAATCAGTTCTAAATGACAGTCTTCTGAAGGCAGAAGATTCAATCTTCGCTACAGGTGGTAATACCTAAGAATAATATCATAATTAACACTTTTACCCAGTCCTGGCTGATAGAATGAGAATAATCTACCCCCCGTGGATTAAATAAAGGGTTCGGTTCGAAATTTCATATAGGTTCCTAAGTTCGCCAAAAATTTTCCAAAGTTCGGAAAGATATGCCTGAAGAATGTTGGAGGTTACATCAGCTGAAAAGTTGCGAAAATAACAACCAAGACGAGGATAGTAGTCTGAATGATACAATTAATCTTCATCTAAAAAAATTCTTGAACATTAAATGTTATTGTTTTATCATTATAATTTCTAAAAGCCGTCCAACACATCTCAGCATGTAAAAATGGACATTAAATCGAATATGATGAAACCACATTAAACTTATTGTTTTATCATTAGGATATTTATTTACAGTCTAAAAGTTCAAACTATTATTCTATTTTAAAATTTTTACATGACAATACAGCAAATATGATGAGTTGCACATTTTTAGAATTTTATAACAAATTTAAGGCAAGGTTGGTAAGTGCAAAATAATAATACACTGTTCATATTGTCTGTTTTGCTTTTTGGTGAACCAACCCAACTTGTAACTGGTTTGACAAGATTCTATCTCGTACGTGACACAATTTTCTTACAAAACTAACATTAGTTCATTGTTGACGTTTTACGTGCGTTTTAGCATGTCTATAAAGAGACTCTGTCTGTTGGTTGGTTTGACATACTTAAGTTTGAAATAGCATTTTCTTTGGTCTGTCACTCAACAGTTTGAAATAGAATTTTCTATGATGATGATGTTGAAATAGAATTTTTGTTGGTTTACCACGTCTTTTATTAAACTAATGAGTCACTACTAACCGAGGCCAAAAGCCACTTGAGAATAAAGGTTAATGAGATTGTCATGTTTGGAATTAAATTTTCGTTGTTCGATCATGTTTAAGTTTAAAATGGTATTTTCTTTGGTCTGTCGTGCTTAAGTTTGGAATGCCATTTTTATTGGTCTGTCACGCTTAGATATGGAATAGAAGTGTCTTCGCACTCTCAATAGAATTGGCCTATCACATTTAAGCTTGGTCCGTCACGCTTAAGTTTTAAATATTTTTAACTTTAATTCTCACTTGTGACATTCTTTTAAAATTTTTAACTATTCTATTTTTCAATGTTTACACGACCATGCAAGAAATGTTTTGTGCATTTTTAGAATGTTTTTGAACGGACATATCTTTCAATGATAAACGAACATCACATAATTTTATATTCAAAGTAGTTGTTAATATTTATTGCATTTTTTAAAAAATATATTTTTTTATTCAGGTTCTGTGATGGTTCTTGTGATACTCATGTCCCGTAAGTGTAAAATCAATCCAGATAATGTGGCCACACCGATAGCAGCCAGTCTGGGTGACCTGACAACTCTCTCCCTATTAGCTGGCATCAGTCATCTTCTGTTTCATTCGATAGGTGAGTTATAAAATGACAATTTTTTATTAATTTCTTTTCATGTGAAAATGGAGAACCAGTTGGACCTGTGTCCAACTGGTTTGAAAGCCAGCCAGGAAAAGAAGCTGAATCCGGTTTCTAAATCTTTCATGTAGGGTTGAGTTATATTTTTAGTTTCCGGAAGTAAAGAGTGTATTCTGTCGTTGGCTAGTATGATTCAGAGAAGATAACTTAGATATGATTCAAGGGTGGTAACTCCTGAATATTTTGAGTCAATATATATAAACAAAATTAGATCTCTCATGTAATTGCTACATTACCCCCTGCTTAGGCTTTTAGCTGATGAAAACAAACTTTATTGGTTGTAGCAGCACATGAGGATACATTTGAAAAAAACAAAACATGAAGAGTACAATAATAAAGAACTGTTCAATTTGCTCAAAAATGTATTTGTTTTGTTGCAAAATGCAAAATGTCTTTTTTGCTTAAAAGAGAAAAATGTTTTTTTTTATTGAAAAGAGAAAAATGTTCTTTGTAGGCTTGGCTTACCAGGATCCATGTGGATGTGGTCAAATCGTCAACAGTATTGAAGGTTCCGAGTGGGGCTCGTATGTGTCTGTGCACTGGCAGGATAAAAACAGGAAGTGTCCAGGCAGCGAATTCATGTCTCCCTATTCAGCCAAAAGATTCTAACTGAAATAAGTTTCACTGTGGGTGAAATTCCGGTATGAACCAGTTCTTGCAAGGAAGAATAGACAGTTTTGCAATAGGTTTGGGAACACAGGTGTGAGGTGAATTCAAAGTAATCTCGCAGAAGCTGTTCATCTGCTGTAGGAATGGGAATGTAGTTATTTGCAGGTAGCAAATTCTGGAGTTGACAAATTAAAAAGATCCACTGGAGGCTGGTCCAAATTTGACAATGGTTATTGTCCAGGGATAGAGAAGTAGCACTAAAATAACACTGAAATACATTCAACAAAGTTTCGCATCCTGACACGGCACCGCTAAGAGATACGACGGAGATGTACAAAGGTATTGATAACTTAGAATGTGAATTTAACAGTTTGTGTCTACGCCTAAAGAAGGGTAGGGATATTAGCAACAATGAACATTGGGTATGAGAGAGTGGTTCAAAGACTGACATGAAGTCAGTAGTGCATGTGATTATACACTGTTGCAAGTTTGTCTACCTCGGAATCTTGACTCAAATTACTATATTTCACGTGCATCCAGCTGTTGGCAGAATTCAGTAAGTTTCCAGTGCACATGTCAGTGGTGTGCTAATCGCCTATGTAGCAATACACTGACCAAATTACAACTTGACATAACACAAGATATTGCACGTACATATGAACTAAAATAGATCTAATGTGACTGCTGCAAGTGTATCTTATTGAACTCGGGAATTTCTATGGAATTTCGAACTAAACCCATTATTTAATCCACAGGAGTAGATTGTTCTTGTTCTAAGTGACAATCTTGGAAGATTGAAGGCGATACTTAAGACTAAGAATAAAATAAAGATTACTTAACACTTCTACCCGATGTTGCTAGTCTCAGTCTTTTCTATAAATACTATTATGACATGTGTTCTTCAGAATTATCTGATGTATTCCCTACTTCCTTTGTTCCAGCTCGTTTGAATAGTTGGTCTAGTGGTCTCCATCAATTTGCTGTTTTGATAGCTCATTGTAATACATCTTTCTATTCCAGTACCTTCTCTCCAAGAACTGTAGGCTTGTGAAACTCTCTTTCTGCTGACTGTTTTCCTTCTACCTATAGCCTTAGTCTTTTCAAGACTAAGGCCAATAGGCATCTCCTGTCTTTGTGATAATCATATTTCGTTCTTGTTAGCTCCTTACATCAAGTGACTTCATGCCTTGTCTAGATCACCCTGTCTGAGGGGCTACAAATTCGCTGACTGCAACCCCATGATGAGGGGTAAAAACTAATAATGGGATAATTCCAATATTTTCCTGATTCCAATACAATTACCGATTCCAATTCTTTTTAAATTTCTAAATATTTAGTTATAGAGTTTGTTTTTTTTTTAATTTTCGGATTATCATAAAATACTGTGCAATGTGTGCCTATATTTTTGTGGAGAGAGGATGTACATTACACAATTAGATCTTTCTAACAATTTTTTTTATTGATCTTTTCCTCATAATTGATTGAAAATAGTGATTTGATAAACTCATTGTGAGGTTTTCATCTATATTTTTTACTTGTGCCAATTTTTCCTATTTATCCACTTGTGCGATTTCTTCCAGTGACATGTTTATTTAGATTCATTGTTATGATATATAGATTTTACTTTTACTGGTAGTTTAAAAACAATAAATATTTATCATTTTAACATTAGTGCCAGCAATGGAAAATTACATTTTAAATACAACAACAAAAATTAAAAGAATCGTTTTTGGAACTGGAAATTTGGCTCAAATTTTTTTGATTTCGATTAATCGTCTCAACACTAGACCCCCTCCCCCCCCCCCCGAAAACGGGGCCACCTGTAGGCTGTGGGTAGCGACCCGTGAGGCTTTAGGATGGGGTCCTGATGGCTGAGCCGTTCTTCCACTTCGGCTAGATGGGAGGTCGGAGAGGTCCGATCCGATCAATAGGCTGATCACGTCATGCCCTAGTATGTATAAGTTCATCCCCAACTGTATTATTCAATCAGATTCTTCAAAAAGTAAGAACCTTATTTCTCCTTTTTATTTTCTCCCCAAATAGATACTAGAAGACGGTGGCTGAGGGTGAATCATGTTGAGAACGAAGATTACCAATGCCAAGCATCCTGAGAGCAATGTATTCTAGGAATATAAATAATTACCCTACCTTTAGAATTATATTTGGCAACTTTATCCGACATTAAATAACCCACAGATGATTGATATGCTGTAAAACAAACCCATGAAAAAAAAAGAAAGAACAATTTACTTCCATAGATTAAATAAAATTCCATATAGATTCCTAAGTTCAACATAAAGATTCTTGAGTTTGACAAGGTGCAACTGTTGGAGGTTTCATCAGCCGAAACATTGTGAAAATAACGTCCAAAATGAGAATAGTAGTCTGAATAATACAAATAAAAGAGGGTGTCTTTTTTGTTTTCTTTTTACATTTTAAAATTCATTTAACAACTATTTCGATTTTAGAGTTCAATAAGATTTATTTCTAAGTAAAATCAACAAATAAAATAAATAAATTTATTGATTAATTTAAACAAAGAACATTCAAGAAAACAATCGTTACTCTTTACTATAATATTGCATGTGATGTTATTCCCCCTTCGCTACCCGAGTAACGCCGGATAACCTTTCTAGTACTTAATATTTCGATTTACTTTAAATAATGACAATAGCACTAGAAGGTTGATTAATCATTTGAAATAATTAATTTATTTTAATGTTGAACTTTTTCTTTTTTCAGAAAAACAATTATGGTTGACTCCATCAATTATAGTTTCATTTTTATTAATAACGCCACTTTGGATATGGGTCTCACTGAAGAATAAATATACATCGGAAGTGATATATTCTGGCTGGACACCAGTCATTTCTGCTATGGTCATCAGTAGGTAAGTTAAAAAAAAATGCATGAAAATGGGTCATTCAAATATAGGTTAGAGATTGTAATGCAAATATTTGGTCGCTTTTGGATTTCAAAGTAAAGTCTGTTTTGACAGTTTGTGTGTTATGAAATTTGGCAGTTGAATTTGAAAAATAAACATTTGTACTTTGTTGTTTAAGAAAAGAATTTGTGGGAACAAAAATAATTTTGTATAAATATGGTCAGCCGGTCAAAAAACAGGAGAGCAAAACACAGTATGGCCTCGCGATTCGAAGGTACCAATCTTCTGTTTTTCGACCGGCTCACTGTATTTATCAAAACTGTTTTTTTTCGCACACATTGTTTCTTTAGCAACAAAACATATTGTTTCTTTAACAACAAGCACATTGTTTTTTTAACAACAAAACAAAAACCACAAAAACAAACAAAAATCAATTGTTGTTGATCAATTGAAAAAACAAAGATCTGTCATTGCCAGCCAGTGTCTGATTGGCACAGATCACAATGTTTTTCCGTTTTAGCTTGAATTAAAAAAGATACGATGCATAAAGTATTATTTATTTAATTATTATTATGAGCTAACAACTTTTGTATGAATGTATACTTTAAACCTTTGTGAATAATTATTTACATTTATTTTTCGAGGTGGACAAAAATGTTGGACCTTCTAATATTATATATATTTATATATATATTCACAAGAAAAATGAATGACGAAAACAATATCGTTTTTAATCAAATGTGAGTGAACGAGATAATGCAAAGTTTAATATATACTAGAACCTCCAGGTCTAGACTGTTCGTCTAATATATATATATATATATATATGGTACCTCAGGGTATGTTGTAAAGAAATCAACAAAGTGCTCGATCGCAAAAAGTGAGAGCTAAAATAAAAATTATTTATTTAAAAACTATGTTACATATTTCAGAGACGTACCGCGGTTTCATCGAGATGGACTGCCCTTTTATCCTTTAAAAGGCTGTTATAGTCCATTCAACTCATCGACTAATGAAATGAAAACAATACAAGGACAGTATATATATAAGTCAGATTCATATTATATTCCAATAACCATATTTTTATTTTTTCACATTTCCAAAAAACATAACATTTCTGTGAGATATATTTTTTACAGTCCGTTTCATTTGTCTTGTGCCAAACAACATTTTTATGTTAATATCGTCAGAAAAATTCACAAAGAGTAAAAAGTTCTTGTATTAAAGTGTCTTGAAAAAACCTACACTATACAGTGGTTCATTTTTGGGTGAAACCAAACAAAAAACATATATATATATATATATATATATATATATATATAAGGTTCATATAGATGACTTGAGACCCTTTGGGTCACATGTAGTCTATGTTCTTTGTTTTACTGTTTATTTGTACTTCTAACAGCTATCACCCTGGTCGGGTTGAGCCAGCTTTTTCCCGAGCAAGTACAGCGTCTCTGACCATTGCAGCTCACTTTCACCGATCCTGAATTAAGTCACACAATATGATTAGCCAATCCCGTGAGCCTGATAGTGCTGCTTTACCACCTCTGATTGTTGTGGCCCAGGGCTTCAGCTGCCTACTAGCACGTTTGTGCCAACCAGGTAGAAAAGGGGGAGAAGGACCTCGTGGATTAGTTCTCTTTCTGGGTGTTGAGCTGCATGCCTGAACCATCTTAGATGGCAAGAGTTGGAGATTCAGTTGTTGGCGGACGTCTTAGATCCACCCAGTGGCAGTGTAGAATGCAATGAAAACATTTGTTGTCGAAGACTTTGAGCATATGTAGATAAATCGCTACCATTGGCCACGTTTCGCAACCATAGAGAATGATTGTCTGCACCATACCCATTGAGATCTCTCGTCAACACCACAGTGACCATAGTGAGATAGACGAACGTGAACCTTGAAGCTCCTATATGTTATCTGACCTCAGCTTCCCCTTATCCAGATCGTATGATGGTTGAACCAAGGTAGACGAATGACTGCACATCTTCCAGGTTGAGCCCATCTAATGTGAGCAGCTGCCAGGTTTTACTGTTTAATTGGCTGTGGTCATTCTTTTGTCATCCTTTCGTATGTACAGAGACCAGCAAAATCCACAGTTTTAGTTTCATACAAGACCCTTTAACTTTATTAATATAGATTTATGCAAATTTAAGTAATACTATAATTATAACTTTGCCTTTTTTATTTTCTAGTGTTGGTGGTCTTATATTGGATTTTACCGTTGCCAATTATCATGGAATTGCAGTGTTTCAGCCAGTGATTAATGGTAAATAGTCATTTAATTGCTTTTAGAAATCTCCCCCAATGTTAACCAGGAAAGACTTATGTTCTTGTCCGTTATTTCGTTATTCCATTCTGATTAAAAAAAAAAATTGGTTCATTAGTTTTTTTTTATGGAATTTTGCATGAAGTTATATTAAAACTCTGGTTTGTATCCCAAGGGCTCAAATAACAATTTATTTTTGAAAATTTTAAACTTTTCTTCATTAGTTTTTGCTCAAAATCGACCAAAAGTTATGATTGCTGGTTATTTGAGAAATATGAAAAAATTTGCAATTTTTTACGAATATCTAAAAATACACTCATTAATTTTTCTCCCAAAATTTAACAGAAGTTCCGATTAATGGTTGTTTACATTATTCGAGTAGTAGTGATTGCAGCAGGAGACAACTCATGCTTTACTCGTTATCTTATATAAATAGAGATTTTGTCCATTTGTTTGTCTGTTCGTCTGTCAGTCACAATTTTTTAAAACATAATAAATACATTGCGGAATTTGTCTCATTTTGAAATATCAGATCTTAACTACTTTTAGAAATGGAGAATATTGCATTAATAGTAAATAATAAATTCCCAACAAATAATGTGGATGCTATGATCAGAAACTGAAACCTTGAGATCTTCAGTCTGAGGTTTTAGCAACTGACCTATTTGGACTTTTTTTTATAAATATAGCTTAAAACATTACTTTAACAAAATAATTATAGCTTTGGCGTGACGTTATAGATTTATGATTTACGTCATGTTTCAAAACATGAATTCAAACATAAGCGATAATAGAAAATAAATAAATGAATGTGTAAACATTATCAATAATGTTGGAAATTATTTTAATAGTCCAAAACAATTTATTTTGCTTTAACTACGTATTGGCGTTAAAACCAATTTTAAAACGTAGGGCGCATTAATTCTAGTTATTTAAAGATAGAATGGTTCAAATGGCCAGTAAGCATTCTAATATATAAAGTAAAGTAACAGAATGTTAGAGAATGTCGTCATCAACTTTTTATATATTAACTTTTTAGTCAGTTTTATTTAACCGTCCGAGTTCAGAATTGAACTGCTTAAGAAAGAAAACAAAAGTTGAAAAACATGAAATTTTATTCACAACATTTGTTCAGGAGAGATGGAGAACAAATGTAGATTATTTGGACAAGTCATAACTATAAAAGTCTGATTTTCATAAATGAATTATTATAGAGATCATTAGACTGAGATCATGTTTAAGAGAGAAATTTTGGTGCTTGTCCAGTGCAAAGGTCGTACGAAAAATTTATTTATTTATGAAAACAATATCATGTACTTACTCAGTAGTATTTTATTGTTCAATGTTGTAAAAAGTAGAAAAAATTATCCACTAGAACTTTAATTACAAGTATTTTCCCATTTTTCCTATCACAGCAATCGCTTCGATGAGTATGCCTCCATCTTTTTTCGTTGAACATAATTCAAGGGCAGATAATCACGCAATTTAAAAAAAAAAAGATGGAGGCATATTCATCGAAGCGCTTGCTATGATAGGAAAAATGGAAAAATATTTGTAATTAAAGTTCTAGTGGATAATTTTTTCTACTTTTTTCAACATTGAACAATAAAATACCACTGAGTAAGTACATAATATTGTTTTCATAAATAAATAATTTTTTCGTACAGCCTTTGCACTGGACAAGCAACGAAATTTTTGTAATGTTATCCAAATGTATTTCACCATTTGAACGGTTAACATACAAATATAAAAGTGTTTGTTACTGGAAATGAACAAATGCAATAAGTAGTTACAAGTTGACTTGTAATGTATATGGGGAACGGTCCGACTGTACCCGTACTACCCTCATACTTCTCGAGGCTTCTATTGTTGTCATTGATATGCTACTCAGGTTAGTTCATTGTATAAGGAAGGGAGTGTCAGCACTTTCTTTATAATACAATTAGAGGTTATTTGGAACTATAAAAGTCTGATTCTGAAAAATTAAATCAACAATATGATGAAAATTTTCGAATTTCTTTTTTCACCAAAATGAGTCTTTTTGTTTTTATTTTTATCTTTTATTTTTCAGGTGTCGGCGGAAATCTAGTAGCTGTACAGGCGAGTCGTTTGTCGACATCGCTTCATAAAGTTAGTAAACCAGGGCGTCTCCCACCGAATATAATTAACGGATGCGAGAATCCTTTTAAAACGTTTTGTGGTTCAGGTATGCAACATCCATTTTTATAAAATTTGTTTTAGGATTTTGATGGGTAATTTTGGTTACACTGAAGCATGATATATATGTAATTCTTTTCCATCATGTAAAAGTTAGTCAGTAAAACACGCACTTTTTTTTAACCACGGAGGAAACCATTTCTAATGGTAAGGGAAAGCGCGAAAGCAGATAGCAAGTCAGACAACTTCTTTAAACTTACCCCGCCACCTGAAATGAATTCGGAAAGAAATCTTCCACAAAAGGTCAACAGTAGGTGTTTTTTTTGCTTTAGGTCATCAGAAATGATAATAGTAATTTTTACATGAAAAATTAAATTACTGACATAAATATGATTTTATATGAATATTTACGTAATATATCTAGATAAATAGCGAGTGCGAACACTGACAAAGCATTTTATTTTCTCCGTTATTTTCAACTGATTCTGATATAATTTGTTAACTTCACTATACATTGTTCTCATTATGTTATACATAGAAAAGCCAAATTAGTTTGGTTGTTACTTGGACAATGTTGAGTATTGCATAGTCTCATAAGACTATCGAGGTGTAACACCAATTTTCTGGCATTCTTGGTTCCAGAGCCTTGCCGGATTTACTGTTTTGCCGGACCATCCAAATTCACGTTAATGATAATTTGTCAATACATCCCTAACACCTTAATTATACACCTACCATGTCTTTAAACTAGCAGGGTTTCTTTTATTTTATGGAAATCGCTCCAGGCAAGGCATGAAGCCATTTGATGTAAGGACCTAACAAGAAGAAAAGATGATTATCGCAAAGACAGGAGATGTCTAGTGGCCTTAGTCTTCTAAAAGACCAAGGCTATAGGTAGGAGGAAAACAGTCAGCAGGAAGAGAGTTCAACAAGCCTACAGTTTTTGGAAAGAAACTACTGAAATAGGAAGCTGTATTACAATGACGTATCAAAACAGCGAATTGATGGAGTCAAACGAGCTGGAACAAAAGAAGCAGAGAATAGATCACATAATTCTGAAGAACACTAAACAAGCATTAATGTCATCATCATCATCATCATCATCATCATCTTCTGTTTAACGTTCGTTTTACATGCTGGCATGTGTTGGACAGCTTTTAGAAATTGACTTCCAAATTAATCTCTGGTCAGGTTTCTTTGGAAGTCATTTCCTTAATTGAAGCAAGATTTTTATAGGCCGGATACCCTTGCTGACGCCAACCCAGTATTTTTATCGAGACACCACTTCTAGGTGATTGCTCACTAAAACTAAAGAGTGCGTCACTTGCCCTTATTGAAGAAAAATATATATCTCTCTATTTTTTTCTCTATAGCATACACACAGACATTTGCTGGACCATCCAATTTCACCTTAATGGTAATTCATCAACACACCCATAACCTGCTAATTATACACCTACCATGTCTGTCAACCAAATTGCTAGAAATGTAAACAGTTCTTTCAGCAGTTCGTTTTTTTTTTTTGATGGAAATAAACCAGTACATTTAACATCAAGCTGCTACTTGAATTTCAAGATCAAGGGAGACTATCACTAGCTGACCTGCCTTCATTGTTTTTTACTACTATACTGCACAGGTGCAGTGTATAACACTAGTAGTATAAAACAGTTTCTAATTCTTTGATTAATTTAATTTATTCCTAAAACAAAAACAATAATCACTTCACCTCTTCCGTAATTATCTCGAGTATTCACGGGATAGGCATTCTGAACATTTTTTTAAAAATCCCCAATATTTGCTTTCTATCACTGAAACTAGATATACTAGCGTAGACGCTTCGTTCGACGATAATTTTCCCTTTCCTAAGAGTAGTGAGAACTTTTAGTTCTTTGTTCAGTGTGATAAGTCCTGTTCTGTTTTTTCTTATACAAATCCCATTTTATTTTCAGCAATTGTAGTGTGTTTTAGTTACTATTTTCAAAACAAAAAATAATATTTTTTCACTAATTTATTTCTGTATTGTTCAAAATTCTTAATTGAAACGGATACTGAGAAAAAGATAACATTTTTTCCCCAATGAATGTCAATTCAATTCATTCAATTGAATTAATTTGGAACAAAAAATCAAACAAGCTTCAGTTGCCATGTAGGGAAAGAAATTTACACAGAAGAGGATACAGTAGCCCAGCACCTGTCTAAATTCACCTTGAATTGTTGCGTAGTTGGCGCATTTATTACCTCTCTTGGAAGTCTATTCCAAGATCCAGGGATCCTGATTGAGAAAGCGTCCCTCCTCCAGTTTTTTTATAAATTTTTTTATTATGATATTTCACCTCAAACAAGGCAGGATGCCACTGTAGACGTAAGGGGCAACTGAGAATTGGGGAGTAGGTTTAGGGTGTCATTCTAAGTTGGGAGCTGAGTAGTGAGATGTCTGTTTACATTAGTTTTAAACCTCTGCATGTTGGTACTGTCGGGGAAACAGGGGGCAGGGAGGAAGTTCCAGAGGCCAGCAGCACGAGGAAAGAAGCTATTGGAGTAAAGGCTCTCTGGCATCTGGGGACTTCCACAGTGAATGGATGGGATTTAGCTGATTGTCGAGTTGGTCTAGTGAATTTACATCGAGGGGACACCAGAGTAGCCAGTTCATCGAAGCATAATCCATTGAAGAATTTGTAAAACAAGCACAAGGATGCTACATTGCAGTGATGGGACAGGGACTGGAGCTTGGTTGACAGTGAGGGACCTATTAGGTTGGCGACTCTCTTTTGGACCTTGTCAAGGAGGGAGAGACTAGTAGATGATGCACCAGCCCAGATGTGGCAACGATACTCCATACATGGGAGGATGGTGGCTTTGTAGAAATACAGGATAATGTCAGGTGTGAGGAGTTTACTAGCACGGTAGAGGGAGCCCACCTTCTTTACGGCAGCGTTGACAATGTCTTCAATGTATTTGTTCCAATTCATGTTACCTGTGAAGGTTAGGCCGAGGAGTTTGAATGTGTAAGTCTCAGGTAGGGTGTTATTTGCCATGACAATCAGTGGTTGGAGAGGTTTCTTGTAGTTATTGAAGGAAAGGAGCTTTGTCTTTGCGGCATTAAAAGTTACCAACCATTTATGACCCCAATCCACTACAGCCTGGAGGTCATTTTCTAAAGATTCAGCCATTGCCTTGGATATGATCACGTCTGTTTTGCCAACATGATGAGAGTAAAGCGTGGTGTCGTCAGCAAATAAACCAATATGTCATCAGGAAGATCGTTTATGAAGATCAGGAGCAATAAAGCTCCAAGGATAGATCCCTGGGGTACACCAGCATTTATGTCATGTTGTTTAGATGAACGGTCATCGAGGGCAATCTGGATTTTTCTTTTGTTTAGGAAGGATCTAATTATATTAAGCAATTGCCCAGTAATACCATATGAGCGTATTTTTAGGAGAACCTCTTTATGCCATACCTTGTCAAAGACCTTAGATATATCAAGCGCTACTGCCTTAGCTTCACTTGCCTTGCTGAGTGTATAATACATGCGTTCAGAGATGACCGTTAGGATGTCTGCAGTAGATCGTGCTTGTCTAAATCCATACTGGCGGTCAGAAAGAAGTTTAGCATTAACTAAGTGCCGTACTATCACTAGATTGATTAAGGATTCAAAGATTTTAGCAAAGATCGGGAATAGACTGATTGGGCGGTAGTTCTGAGGATCAGTTCTATTCCCAGAATTCTTGTAGACTGGTACCACAGAGGCAATTTTCCAGCTATTGGGGAAGCAAGATTCAGCTAGACATTTATTGTAGAGTTTGGAGAGGATAGGGGCCAGTTCAGCAGAGCATGTGGTTGAGTTTATTATTTATTTTTGTATTTATTAATTCTTTTTACTTATATTATTTTATTTATTTTTTTTTTTTAATTTATTTTATTTTATTTATGTATTTATTTGTTTATTTCTTTGATATATTTATTTATTTATTATTTTTAATATGAAATATGTTTAATATTTTAGTACCGGTATTAAAAGTTATTTTGTTAATATTGGGTTGTTTCTTATTTATAAATATTGCTTCTAGTATTTTTCATGCAATTATTTTTATGTATGATTTTAGTGTAAGCTATTAGTATTTTTTGTATATTGGCCGGCTGTAGTGTTTTGTTGTGTGAAGTGATTTGGCGTTGAATGGCACTGGTGTCAGATAGATGCTCATCGGGAAAATTGTCAAACAGTAACTTATTTTTATAAAGAATAAATTTTATAAAGTTTTTCAAAGACTAATATTATAATACACTCACAGATGCTCAAAATGTCGTCCGTGCACTTCATAGCAGCATCTTAACTTATAAATCCAAGCCAGCATGGTGTATTGAAGAGTAACCTGTGTGATATCATTCTAAACTTTTGTCAAGCACATTTTCAAATTATCTATCTTGTGTCGACATTTCTGAGTTTCTGCTAATAACAAACTCCAAACACTGAAATCAGGAGTAGATTGCTGAAGAAATTGAATTGAAGCTCTTGCTCAAATTTCCCGCTTTTCTATTGACCACCCTGTATTACAATGTAAATTCAAAATTGTAATTAAAGTAAAGTTCATCTTGTATCTATCTAAAGGTCTTTTCTCTACACTGCTATTCTGTACATCATCATCTATCTATATATATATATATAATTGTGTGTATTTAGGTAGCATTCTTTCATTTAAGCAAATATTATTAAAAATAACAGAATTCTCTGCTTAATTATACCTTTTTTATTTTTTCAATTTTTCTGATTATCTTTTTTGTATTAAAAATATTCCATATGTATCACAAACGTTTTCGATTGTTCGTCGAATCATCATTAGGTGACAAAAACAAATGCACAAAAAAGAAGAGAATTTTAAAAAGCAGCAAGAACGCGCACGTGAAGTCAATTAAAGTCAAAAGAACGAACTCGCTATTTCATGAAAAGACGTTAACAATTTAAATTTTGGGATGCCAGAATCGCGTCACAGGATAAAATTGTATTATGTTAAGCATTTTAAAATGTTGTTACTGGTTTCTTACATAATGTTATTAATTGTGGATTTCTGGGTTTTAATAAAAATGTCTTCAAGTATTTTTAATTTTTTAAAATCGTTTAAATACATATATATATATATATATATATATACATATACACACACACTTTTATTTAAGATTGTAAAAATGAATTGAGGCCCCACAAGCGGACATTGCAATCTTGAAGAATTGACAATCACCATCTACATATATATATATATATATATATATATACACACACACAGACATGACCGAAGTAAATAGGCACCCTTATTATCATTAATAATGAAGACTGCTCTCAGAGGGTCTTGATCAATCTACGTAACATATTATTTTTCTTTCTTTGATGAATTGGACAATCATTCAGTTAACAGTGGAAAGTCGAATCCCGAGGTTTGCCACAATTGGACACTAATTTAGTTCAATTTTAGATTGATCTAATATGGCTCTTTTTAAACTTTGACGATTCTAATGGTTCTTTGCCTCGTGTCATACTCATCGAAATATGATAGATGTAGTAATATCCAAAACACAAAAAATGTCAATTAGTATAAAATATTAATATTTCAACCTTTTACTGCTGCTTTGTACGGCTCTGAGTGCTGGCCAGACTCAACCATGTCCAAAATTACGCCAATTGCACACAAAATGAGGGGAAAATCATTTGCATTTATATGGACATATAATGTGTACACATGATGACGACACCATCACAAAAATTAGATTCGGGATGGAGGCCTCTGGGAAAAACACTGAGAAGATAGCTGAAACAAAGATGGTTGAATATCTTACAATAAGATCTCAAGATGACTGGGCATCATCCTGATCAGGCATTTGACCGTGTATGATGAAGGCGAAATGCAGTGCAGACCCTGTATGATTTATTTTTTGTGGTGAGTTAATATACTTCTGCCATGTATGTGTAAGGAAAAGAGGAGAGAATGTGCTTGGATAGAGACATTGATACAGAGTAGGAGGAAGTAAAGTGATGAAGGGGCAGAGGGAAAGAGAGGCAGGAAGAAGAAGAGGTAGGAGAAGGAGAAGAAGACGGACGAAAAAGAAAGTGGATAATAATAATAAGAAGAAATTGAAGAAGAAGAAATGAAAAGAGAGATATAGAAATAGATAGGCACTCTTCATTTTCTACATTCTATCTGACCACACTCAATTATGTCCGAAGGTTATGTTAATTTCTGACAAAATGAGGGAAAATCATCTGTGCTGGTACAAACATGTAATACACACAAGCAATGACAACACCATTGCGAAAATGAGATTCAGAATGAAGACCCCTTGGTTAAAGCAGAGAGGATATCTGAAATAAAGGTGGTTGTGGTTTGATACCCTACAATAAGATTTCAAAGTTGCCAGACTTTATCCTGACCAAGCCTTTCACTGTGTATGGTGGAGGGAGAAAACCAGTGCTGACCCTGCTTTGCGGCATAAACACACAAGAAAATGATGATATGAATTATTTTTTGGGTGGTGGGGTGGTGGGTAGTGTTAATTTACTTCTCTCATGTCTGTGTATATATGATGGTGTACAGAATAGCAGTGTAGAGGAAAGAAAGATTCAATGACAATTTTCAATTTACATTGATAATTAATTATTCAATTCAAACAGGCATTTTTTTTCTGATGAGGTTAAAAATGCATAAAATTTGCTTCTACCTATTAATTGATTTACATGAAACAATAAAATCTGAAAATAATTGCACTGTTTTCGATTAGAATTAACCTGAGCCAAATTATCTTTTGGCATTAATTTAAATTTCTTTTGTACTTTTTTCTAGAAATTAGTTTATTTATTATTTTTCTTCTTTTAGGGGGTTCAGTGCACCACTTCTAATCATGCAATGCGCCACTGTTGGTACATGCTCTATGTTGACCCTCCCTAGTTTATGACTATTGGAAAAATGGGACAATTTAAAACAGGGTTGTGGAGTCGAAGAGAGTCAGAGATTTTGGAAGGAGTCTGAGTTGTAAGAATGCTAGGAGTCAGTAATGAGTTGAGGTCGGATGATTTGGAATCCTAGGAGTCGGGGTCGGATGATTTGGAATCCTAGGAGTCGGGGTCGGATGATTTGGAATCCTAGGAGTCGGGGTCGGATGATTTGGAATCCTAGGAGTCGGATGATTTGGAATCTTAGGAGTCGGGGTCGGATGATTTGGAATCTTAGGAGTCGGGGTCGGATGATTTAGAATCTTAGGAGTCGGGGTCGGATGATTTAGAATCCTAGGAGTCGGGGTCGGATGATTTGGAATCCTAGGAGTCGGATGATTTGGAATCTTAGGAGTCGGGGTCGGATGATTTGGAATCTTAGGAGTCGGGGTCGGATGATTTGGAATCTTAGGAGTCGGGGTCGGATGATTTGGAATCTTAGGAGTCGGGGTCGGATGATTTAGAATCTTAGGAGTCGGGGTCGGATGATTTAGAATCCTAGGAGTCATATATTTTGGATTCTAGGAAACAGGGACGGATATTTCAGAAGGTGGGAGTTCATCATTCAAAAATCCACAAAAAGAACAAATAATGCCATGACCTACTTCAGTGATGAACTGTGATGTAGACGTCTTTTATTTATTTTCTTATTTTTCTTTTTCAGCTGTCAGCTCCAGATCTTCTCGGGTTCTGCTGTTCTTGGTTATTCCTGGCCATCTTATCTTCATGTACACAATTTCTTTTATGATGGCTGGACACACGACCGTCACAATTACTTTTGCATCGATTTACTTATCAGCTGCACTTCTACAGGTAAACATTCATACCATTTTTGTTTGTTAAATTTAAAAATAAAATTTCCTTGGATATGTTTAGAAAAAAAAAGTTAATGTGTCTATTCAATCTGTTTTGTTTTATAGTTCAGTTAGTTCTTGGAGATCAAGAGTTCCCCTCCTGAGGCTAACACACGATTTCTTTATGAGTTACATATATCTCCGAATCCTCATTTAATTAGCTTTCATACTTCTCAAACCTTTATTAATTAAAGCTTCTTCTTTTTTCTTCGTTTAACATGTCTTTTCCACATCAAATGTTCTGGTGCTACCAGATCAGGCTGTCTGAAGATACCGGCTTCCTGACCAAAAATGCACCAAACATTGATGTTATTATTTTTTGCCTATGTGTGAGTTGTACATTGGCCATGGCGGTGCAAAGGTATTTTCTTTGTGAAACTCTATCATTTGTGTTTGTCGCGATGTGCCATTGCTTGAGGTCATCTTTGACTGAGTTATTCAAAGTACTTCTCAGCGTGCCTTTTCTTTTGCTTACCCTCAATACGGATGTGTGTACATCTGTTTATCGAACCAGAACTTTGTTCAACATGTCCATACCACTGTAGATGGTTGCAATGCAGTGAAGAATAATTTTCTCCTCCCCAATGAACAACTTCACTATGTTACTTTTTTTTTCTTGTTATATTAGCTTGCTTTTGCCAGGTAACAGGTCTGGTGGAGTATCCAGCTGATTGTTACTTGTGGAAGCGACATTGAGCTTGGTCAGTACCAAATGGGTGACCATTTCGGAATACCAGGTGCCGTATGTGGGAGGATGCCGACATCGGACATACATGCAACTGGAGACTGCTAGTGAATTTAATATTCTCTAGAAACTTTCTCCTTGAAAGGAAGCCAGCTCAAACTGTTCAGGTACTTGTGGTAACATCACTAGAAAAAGGTGCACCATTACTTTTTTCGTATAACCCAGTGTGTATCCATGCCAAAGAGACCTTATATGGGCTTCAAATAATATGTTTATTAGAATATTTGGTCAGGGTTTCTTTAGTGAAGAAAATGCTATTTCAAATTTGAATATGACAAACCGTTTGATGCATAGACATGACCTCATCTGTGGTCCTATGCACCTTTCTCGTTGATTTGAAGAGTTTTTCTTCATCTTTTTGCTTTCTTGTCTTCGATTGATCGCTGATTTCTGACTGAACCCCTAAAGGGTTAATTCTCGTATAGAGAATTAGCTGTCACCCATCTCTCTCTTAGCTAATTATGTATTTCTCTTGTCCTCTCACTCTATGTTGATTCAACCACTCCGTAATATTTCTTAATGTCTCTATAAACACGTAAAGAAAGAGTGACTCGCTTTTTTTCAACGTGGTTGTCTAATTTACATATGCGTGTCTGGACACACCGCAACCATGTATGCAAATTAGATGGCAAAATAATAAGTTAATTTACTTCTCTATAAGAATGATAATACTTTTAAATAATAATAATAATAAGGATAATACAGAAGTAAAGCGACTTATTAATTTTAGTTATGCAAGAATAATGGCTTAAAAGATATTTGACAGTTTATGAATTTTTAAATGAAATCAAAGTAGAATAAATAGTGGTTGTGACCCAATGGGTCACAGGTATGTCTAGTATGGAAATAAATAACAAAAACAAGTTAATTTGTTTATTAAATCTCTCCGATTTGATTAGACGTTTCTTTTTGTTTTCGTTTAGAAATATGGTACATATATATTGTTAAATATATAGGTATTTTTCTTTTTTTCTTTTCCAATTGCAGTATTGGAAATTTTTGGCAACTCCTGTCACCTTTTCCAACAAAATATGAAATTATGAAAATCAGTAGAGAAATGCTGTTATATTAAAAACATGTGCAAGAATGACATTGCATTTGTTTAAAAATTATCGGTCTCAACTGGTTTTTGCTTTGTTCTTTTTTTTTTTTGCATGGATTGCTTTCATACATGTAAATTTGAAAATACATTTTATAATACAGAAGTATTCGTGGACAAACATTATAAAATGTGTGTGTGTTTATATATATATATATATATATATATATATATATATATATATATATATATATATAAAATAAATGCCTAACCAAAAGTATTGTTTATCAAGCCACAATATTTGGTAAAACAGCACTAGCAAACCATTATTTGGGAGCTCAAAGAAAACAGACACTCACCAATAATTGAATGGAAAATAATACAACAGGCCAGTACATGTAGAAATTTAGACGACCCATGTAAGTTATGTCTGAATGAGAAATTTTAAATCTTAAACTTTAAAGACCCCCAAAACTTATTAAACTGTAGAAGTGAAATAGCAAACAACTGCTTGCACAGTATAAAATTTACCTTAGGTTAACAATTTATAATAAATAAATAAACAAACAAGTAAATAAATAAAAAATTAAACTAAACTAAAACCTAAAATAGAAATACAAGCAAGTACGTGTCAAAGTAAGTTTACCTATATTTTCGACACAACAAAGAAACCGGGATAGGCCACCCTATAGAAAACAGAACAATAGAATAAGAACTAGGAAGTAAAATCAACCGAACCATTGTTTGTGAGAAGCCCAACGATTGGCTAAAAAAAAACAACAAAGAATCTGATTGGTTAACTAGCTAGACATGTATATAAAAACACTCGGCAAAACTAACTTCATGCATTTTAACCTGACGATTCCCTCCGGTAATGAAATGCGGAAGCCTCTGTGTAGCTTAATTGCCATAAATATATTTTCATAACTTACTACTTAGCTCTACTCATGTATCGAGCACTGTTGAAGTAAATACTGAAAATTGATAAATAAAAAATTATATCTCATTATAACATTTTATGTAAATTATACAGAATGATATAGAAAGCACTGTGGAATTTCTGCTTGCTTCTGCTCGTATATATAATTTTATGTAAAGCTTAAAAATTTAAATTCGTTATTTTTTTTGTTTCTTTACATTCAATTTTTATACTTTTTTACTTTTGAAAATTAAACATATTTTGTCACACATTTTTCTACATCATTAAAAATTTTGTTTTCCTTTTTTCTTTTCCTTTTCTCCACCCTTTTTCTTTTTCCCATCTTTTTTCCCTTTTCTCCTTTTTACTTTATTTCTTAAAAAGATCCAAACCTTGTCCAAAATTTAATTTATGTCTTTTTTTTCTTTCCCCAGGTTGCCTTACTTATATACATTGCCAACTGGATGGTGATAAATATGTGGAAAAAAGGGGATGACCCCGACAATTTTGCCATCCCTTATTTGACTGCTATTGGGGATTTATTGGGAACCGGATTTCTCGCAATCGCCTTCCATATTCTGTACTTAATTGGAGACCGTGATGCAGACGTAGGAGATTGAACAATCAAACCACTTATGGTGGGGGTAACTGAGGGGGTGGCTGAGGTCTTAGTTTCCTTTCTTTGGCTCGCGCTCTCCTCTTTTTTTCTTTTTACTTTTCTCTCTCTCACACAGATTAAACACAAACTATTGGATGATAAGATAGATCGAGTTGGAATGAAAGTTTGTTCCGTTTTTTTAGATGTAGACAAAAAAGTTAATACTTAAATCCATAACTACATATGTTTGCATCTTTCCAGCCTGTAACATAATTCGATCTTTTGATAAGAAATACGAATAAATATCTCTAAGTATTATTCTTATTATTTTTGTCTCATTGTACATCATAAAAATAAAACAAACTTTTATTCCAATCTAATACATACACACCCACACACACACACATATATATATATATATATATATAAAGTATAAAGGTATACTCAAAAAAGAATAAAAGGGAAATACCAGCAGAGTGCTCAATTAAATTAAGAGCGTAATATTTTTTTATATTAAATCTGATTAAAATCTGTATTTAAAAAAAAAAAAAAAAAATATATATATATATATATATATATATATATATATGTAATCTATTTAAAATATAATTATCCACAGACACGTGTTTCATCGTTATACGACTCATCAGAGTGGCTGCACTTAACGGCGAAACACGTGTTTGTGGATAATTATATTTTAAATATATATACAAGTCGCTCTCCATCTGGGGGCATCACATTGGTGAAGGGAAAATTATTCCTAACTAGCATTTAGGTAAAAATGCTTTTCCGTATAAATAATTGAATTTGTTCAAAAGTATCGTAAACAAACTAAATGATGTATATATATATATATATATATATATATATATATATATATATATATATATATATATATTAGTTTTTTTTTTTACAGTTAAAATTAATTTTTATAATTCAATAGTTTTTCCCGCAATATTTGGTAATGTAGAAAATTTATAATCAACATTTTACTTTAATAAGATCCATTTTTGCCGTGAGAAAGAGCTATAATAATTATTTTTGTGGTTTCAGAAAAAAATCTACGTGGAACATGTTTTTTTGTAAAAAATTGATATTTTTCTCAAACAACAAAAATAATTATATATATATATAGTATAATACTGTATAATTGGAGAAATAAAACAAAGTGCTCAATTACATTTGTAAGAGAAGATATATTAGATATAATACGATACAATAATATTTCGATTAGACATATGGGAAATCAAGCCCATTAGGCTGAATACTACGTTAACTCCTTTGTCAATAGACGGTCTAACAGTTTATTCAGGACTAAATGAAACTTTTTTTGAAGTCATGAAAGATCATGATTTAAAAATAAAACCAAAAAAAGTTTAATTGACATATCCGGCTAAATTTTTAAATCAAGGTTTTTCCCGACACTAAAGTGTTCTTATTTTCATCATCCTATTAATTTTTATTTATTCTTATATTTGCTTTTAAATAATAATTTGAATTTTTTTTAAATTTGAGTTATTTCTTATTTGAATTATTAGAACCGAAAAAAAAAAAAGAAAATTATTTATAATGGTAAACATTATAAATCATTTTTTTTTTTTACAGTTTTATTTTTAAATCACAACCTTCTGAGATTTCAAAACAAGAAAGAGTTCCATATAGTCCTGAATACTGATGGAATTAACGTGGTATTCAGCCACACGGGTTTGATTTCTCATATCTTCTGAAACCATTGGTATATGGCTAATCGAAATATTATTTTATAGCATTATATATATATATATATATATATATATATATGTATGTATATTAATGATTTTATTAAAAGTCCAATCAAACCAGAGGGATTTAATAAACAAAACATTGAATTGCAGCTATCTCTAAGTAACTTGTTTTTATTATATATGTTATTGTAGGAATATATATATATATATATATATATATATATATATATATATATATATATATATATATATATTATATATTGGAATTTATTTCCTACAATATATTAAATGCTTTTTTATTTGATGCTAACAATTGCATGGATAATATCATTAAATAAGTGATTAATTTACTTCAAAAGGCTGGGAATGAACAAAGAAATCCTCAAAGTGAAAAATGAGACTAACACAGGATTCGAATCTGTGTCTCAGAAAAAGAGACCATCTAGTATGTGTGTCATCTTAATCTACTTGACTAATGAGGCAAACGATTTCTTATATAATTTCAGCTTTCTCTAACTGTTAATTAGTCAAGGTGTATAAGACAACATCTACGTCAGGGGGTCTCTCTTTCAGAGGTACAGGTTCAATTCCTATATGAGTCTCATTTTTCACTGTGGTCTTCTTTGTGTATTCCCAGTACCATGGACTAAATCAATCATTTGTTTAATTATATTACTCATGCAAACATTAACACCAACAAAAAACAGTGTAATACATACATAATATGTATGTGTATATATAAATATATATATATATATATATATATATATATATATAGTTGTGTGTATTTCTTGTGTGTTGATTTAAGACAAACTTTAGTCAACAATACATTCCGAGACCAATTTGAAAAAATTAAAAATACTCGAAGCCATCTACATAAAAACACAACAACCTACAATTAATAATATCGTGTATGAGACTAGTAGTAAAAACATTTAAAAATGCATAGTATAGTTTTATTTTGAGACTCCCCCCTCCCCCACCCCCACACACACACCGGAGTCACAGAATTCAAATTCGAAAAAAGACATTTTTATTAAATTAATTATTGCTTGCCTCCCCATTTTCCATCTTCATATTTTATTTGACTTTACCAAATAAACTCCACTAAATTAAATAAATACATAAATAAATTTTAAAAATATTTAATTCGTCAACGTCTTTCCTGGAACAATATAAGGCGTTCTTTTACGTACGCGTCTCTCTGCTGTATTTAAAAAAAAATTATCTTCTTTTCTCCAGTTCTTTAGTCCATTTTGCTTTCGACACCTGAAGATGATCCGAATGAGGAATCAAAAACGTTAGTGACACACACGGAACTTTTATCAATTTTTTTGATTTTAACACAAAAAAAATCATAAAAAAAATTGAAAAGATAAAAAAGGGTGTAGCTAGAGAGACGAATTCTGTTATTTTTAACAATATTTGCATATATATATATGAGAAAGGAAGGATGAGGGTAATTCGACGTAATGGGAAATGAAAAAGGAAAAAACCAAAAGATGTCTTTTTTATGTATTCATCAACGTTTCGTCTCTATTTGTAAGACTTCCTTAAAATTATCATCCCGAGGAAGTCTTACAAATAAAGACGAAACGTTGATTAATATATAAAAAACATCTTTTGGTTTTTCCTTTTTCATTTCCCATATATATATATATATATATATTGGTATGTCCGTTCCTTCAATGAAAATTTACAATAATTTATTTTTGTTTCATAAACTAATTTCCATCTAATGGGATTGTCAGTAGGGAGTAAACGATACTGACTGAATGAAATGTTAAATCATGAAAAGAGTCCATCATATTCTACATAATTATCAATGATTCTTTGTTTAAAAACTTTTTTTTTAATCATTGATACATTTGCCATTCATATCTCATCATCATTGGTATTATTATTATGTCACAACGTCATATTCGAAGAGGATACGTTTCTTTTTGAGTAATACCTGGGTTGCTGGTGGAGCAGGTATCATGATTTAAAACCCAAAACCTGCAATGAAACCAGTTCATCACTGATGACCGACATTGGAACATCTAGAAGATGTATTTTACGATTTACCATTTCAGTTTAAAATGATTTCTAATCGTCATCCACAGACTGCTGTTTCATCGTCTATGACTCATCAATGTGGCTAGACACAGCGAGATTTAAACCTGGACACCAGTCACTGGCATCCGGTGCTCTACCGACTGAGCTACTAGAAGTGAGAGAAATTGTATTTAAATGAAATTATTCATTTGTTTACATTTATTTTTAATGGTACCTGAGAGAACTCAATTCTTTTTACGGATGATTATTACTTTTACTCTAAGTGAAAACCATAATTTCATAAGGAAAAGACAAAAGGATAAAACAAAGACATCTATATAGAACAAATTAAGATCAACACAAAGACATGCGTGGAGTAATTGATATTTCACCTGAAAGAATTTATTCAGGCTTCATTGAGGAAAAGGCAGAAACAAGATATTTATACCTACATGCATGAGTGAAAGGAGAGAAAAGTCTAAATGATGAAAATGCAAGTGGGGATGTGGTGTAAGAGTAGGAAGTAAGCATATATGTAGAGATGCTGAAGAAAAGGGTGGATGGTAGGACAGACAGGTAGAATGCAAGAAAAGCAGAGAGGTGTAGCATATTGTGAGAGTAGGAGGTGAGCATATCAGCAGAAAAACTAAAATGGTCGATGGGTGAAAGGAATTGGTTAGACTACCTCCTACTCTTGCACTACGCTTCCTTCTTGCCTACCACTCAGACTTTTCCTTCGTCATTTAAACTTTTATCTCCTACCACTTATGTATGTATATAGGTATGTATAAATTCCTTGTTTCTGCCTTTCTCCTGATGAAGCCTAGACAAATTGTTTTAGGTGAAATATCAATCTCTCTACACATGTCTTTGTGTTAATTTTATTTTGTCCCATATACATGTCTTAATTTTATGCTTTTTTTTTCATTTTTCTTATACATTTTATTGAATTTTCATTCTCAGTCTCCCTTTTTTACTTTCACACACACATATTCTTTTAATTGCTTTAACTATACAGATATTTGAAGGATTATTGCAACTCGGATGCCTTTTACTCGTTCACTCGGAGCCAGTCAATTTTTTTTTTGATGGGGGTGGGAGGTAATATTGATGACTATAATTCTGTGGCATAGAGAGAAAAACAAAATTTTTAAAAAATCAGTTTGGGGGTTAGTGGGTGTCCCTTCCTGGCTCCCTCCTTATTTATTTTAGGGGTGTGTGCGTTCCTTATTTACTTGTCCCATGAAGGCAGTTAGATACAAGGTCGATTTTTAATGTGGGGAAAAATCCAGCTCCACAAAAAGAAGCACTCTGGACAATAATAAAAATTGCTTCGGTCTAGAAGGATTTCTCAATCACTGACCAAGCAGATGAAGTGTAGTATCAGAACACGGGGTGGGGGTGGGGGTAATGGTGAGGTTGGGAGTTTGTGGTTTGACTTTAAAAAAATTTTTTTTTTTTTAAACTTTCATTAATAATGTTGGTTATTTCCATTGTAAAAAAAATATATAACTAAAAAATAAATCAACATTAAAAAAATTCATGAAGGAAAAAAATTGCCAAAATTCTTCTTCCATTGATTTTTCTTCTCTCGTTACCTTGGTGACATAATGGATACTGACGCGTACTATCGACTAAGGCGAGTTCAAATCTTATGGAATCGATTCCATTCGCTTACAATTTGGAAAGAAATGAACATCCCTCCTCATCTCTGAATAAATTTGAATGTTTAATGACTCAATTGTTTCAACATTAAATGAGCCAAAAAAGCGTTGATATGTCATAAGACAATGAAATGTACACAAGATATGTTTTGGCAGTAAAACAGTTAATTAATTATATCCAATATTGTGTTTCGGCATTAAATAACTCCCAGAGAGGGTTCATATGTAGTAAAACTGGACAAACAAAACCGCTTTCCTGGCAACCTCCATACCAACATAAAAAAAGCCTGCTCTCACGGAATGTAACAAAAAAAAATCCCCCCAAAATCTGCGAAAAATAAACATTGAATGCAAAAAGACACCATTATGCAAATGTTTTTAAATTTCAGGTGATTTGAAATTATTTTTCAATTCTTTATTTTTTTTTCCATCTTTATTTTGTATTTTCATCAAATATTAATGAAAAAAACCAACAAAACTAATAAAAAAACAAAAAACAAAAACCTGTTTTCTGATCACCAAAAAAGAAACTTTATTCTTTATTAAAGTCTATATTGTTGCAAATCTTGAAAAATTCTTCTTTCATAAATTTATTTGTTCTATCTTTTGTATTTTATTTATTCCGGGATCTGAGTTCTCCAATAATTGGTGGGAATCTGCTTTAAACAGGAAAGAAAGTGATTTCTGCCATATCGCTTGAACGTCGCTTCCTCTGATTTTCTCTGCTGCTTAACTGAAAGCCATCGGCTTTTTATTCCCTCTGTATTCCCCTTCTGATCTTCCCTTTCTGCCTACGGCTTCTTACCAGTTGTAAAACCTTAACGATAGTATAAATGAGAGTTGTTTGCTTTCTTTGAAACTAAAACACTTAATTTGCGATAAGTAGGGCTGAGTTATATGCTGCTGGGACTTTGACTTTATATGATTTTCAATAATTTTTCTGAGGCTAATGCCGACGAGGTTTCGTCGAGGAAAGAAACTATTAGAGTAGAAAGTTTTCCGACATCTGGGGATATCTACAGTGAAGGGGTGGGATTTTTCTGCTAGTCGGGTTGGTCGGGGTATTTACATTGAATTGGTAATGTTGAAGCACCTTCTCATAGAAATACTTTTAAAACAAGCACAGAGATGCAACATTACGGTGATGGAGCTTGTCAGACAGTATAGGACCTATTAGGTTAAAGACTTTTTTTTTTTTTTTGCACACTGTCCAAAAGGGATAGACTAGTGGTTGGTGCATCAGCCCAGATGGGGTAATAATATTCCATACATGGGCGAATGATGGCTTTGTAGAGATATAGGATACTGGCAGATGTGAGGCTGATGTTTTTTTTTTGAGGGGGGGGGGGTTCCTAAAGAGTCACCACTTATCAAGGCCCAAAGGCCACTCGAGGATAAGGGTTAATGAGTGTCAGGTGGATGGTGAGACACCACCGTGATGATTGGTAGTGATGGTGGAAGTTTGGCAAAATTTGATTATTTAAGAGGACGGCTCAACAAAAATTTTAGATTGGACTTGAAAACGACCATGTTGTAGTCAGCAGTCAAGCAGCCCTGCGCTATTGTGTTCCACGGACAGGAAGTTCTGGAAAAGAAACTTTTCTCATGGAAGTTTTGTTTAGATTTAGGCACAGAGAGGGAGAAAGGGAAATGACTGACAGAGGTTGTAGCTAGAGTTTTTGTTACGAATGTTTTACAGGGGGGACCATAGATCGAAGTTCAGTCGAGAACTTGCCATGAAAATAACAATAGAGTAGAGAAAGATGTCGACAATGTTTCGTTAAGGCAAATGTTGACGATGTTGACAGCGAATAATTTATTCATAATATTACGTCTCGTGCTACCAGATCAGGCTGTCTGAAGATACCGGCTTCCTGACTAAAAATTCATCAAACATTAATGTCCTGCAAAGCCAAAAAGAAAAACAACAATTTTCCTCTACAAAACAACCAAACCAAACCAAACCAAACCAAAAACCATCAATAAATACTTGAACATATAAAGAACTTGAAGCATGAAAACTTTTACCAAAATGACCGGATTCGGCATTAAGTAACCCGAAAAGGGTTGATATGCCGTAAAAAAAACAATCAAACAATAATATTACGTAATTTTAGCCATTAACGAACACACGATACTGAATTATGCAATAAACAAAAGCAATAATAAAGTATATCGTTGTTTTTTTCCTGCTATTGGCTCATTAATAAATCACTAAAACTAATCTATTACTAAAACTTGAATAGGTTTGTTATCTTAATTGCTTGTTTTTCACTCTGCACTCTTCTTCCCCTGTACATGAATGTTTGAGATCGTGGGAGGAAGATAACATAAATAAAGGGCTAATGATAAGAGAAGTGGTGATATGAATGGAATGATATAAATAAGGAAGAGGGATAGAGAAAGAGTCTATTATAACATCACAAGGTATTCTAACTTTGAAATCAATTTCTTTAGACTGAAATGTTCACAGGGACTGATAGTTAAAAATGAATTCCATTGTTGGGAAAAACGAATTTTGTGCTGTGTGCCATCTGTTGAAAAGGAATCGTGCAATTGGGAACAAAGTGATTTTATTAGACCTTTAAATATGTTAATTTTATACAATTTCTCTTCAGTCACAACCAATCATAACCTTCCTTTAAATTTAAATGTGACAAAAGGTCAGTTTGTTTTGTTTAATTGGTCCCCCGATTTATAAAATCGGGGAACTTATGTTTTGAGGCATGTCCGTCCCGTCCCGTCCCGTCCCGTTCGTCCGTCCGGATTTTTCTCCGCAACCATTCATTGAATTTTTCTGAAATTTTGCATGAAGTTGTAACTTTGGTCAGGTTAGAAAGTGACATTCTCCGATTTTTGAAAATAAATCTGGTTAGCCCCCCCAGGGGGTCAAAAGGCCCCGAAATGGCAAAAAATGACATTTTTTGCCTCATAACTTTTCATCCATCCATTCAATTTCTCTAAAACTTGGCTAAAATGTGGAGGCAATTGTTCCTAATAGAAAATAAGTATCACTAACCTTGGAAAAAATCTGGTTCGCGCCCCCAGGGGGTCAAAAGCCCCCAAAATGGCAAAAAATGACCCTTTTCCCCCATAACGTTTGATCCATCCATTCAATTTTTCTGAAACTTGGCCAAAATGTAATGCAATTGTTCTGGATATAAAATGAGCATCCTTGACCTCAGAAAAATTCTGGTTCGCGCCTCCAGGAGGTCAAAGGGGGGTCAAAAATGCCCCAAATTTATTGCATTTCACACTTGCCACATCGAATCACATACAGAGAGGGACGCGCGGCTTGTTTATTTTCTTTTTGGTTGGATATTGTTGAAGAGAAGTGCAGCGGAAATGACAATAGAGTGCTAGCAACAAATAGACACAATAGGGATGATTGGAATGCATTAAGAGAAATTGTTAAATACTGAGTTTTCATGGGACCGAAGTTGCAGAAGCAGTATCTGGTCCAGCTATGAGAATTGAGAAAGAAATAGTATGGGAGGCTGTGAATAAGATGAAGAAGGATAAGGCTGGAGTGTTTGTTTACTCGTTACATAAATCCAGTCATTTAAACCACCATCTTTGTTTTCCCAGCCAATAACCACCACCGACAACAAGTAAGGGAACCCACTCTTCTTCTTCTTGCGTATTTCTTTTTAGATTTTCAGCTCAGTTGCAGCAAGCCAGTCCAGAGTTTCATTGTCCAGGTTAATAAGGCCCAGATTGCCATTTGGAGGCCGGTGTTTGGGGCAGCTGGTGATGACGTGTTCAATGGTCTGCAAGGGGTCCCCACATTCGCATTGGGCACCATCTGTGAAGCCCCACCTCTTCATCGACTCACCAAAGCGTCCCACTCCTGTCCTCAGGCGATTGAATGTTGTCCACTGCTTTCGCAGCAGGTGCTGGCTAGGGACATGTGTGGGGTTCTTGATATAGTAGTGAAGCCTGGATGGTTCTACTGTCTTCCACTGTTCCCTCCATCTTGCCTTGACCCAGGAAGCCTTGCTGGTGTTGTGCGGAGCAGTTCCTGGACTTGCAAGGCGAAGGGATGCTGAGATTTAAGGCGCTTGTGCTGAGGTCTTTCCGTAGAGAAGATGGAATTCACTCATCTGTGCCTTCCAGGCAAAGGCCAGCATGGCTGCTTCTCGTCTGATATCGGCTGGAGCTCACTCTAAAAACTTATCACAAAGAAATAGAACTCTCATATCTAAATACAAGGGAGATAACTTAACATGGAGGAACACCCTTACGCATAGTTGCAGAAATGTAAAAGGTTGCGGGTGAAACAGGCATTCAGATGATCACGGAC